>MNCI01023539.1:49184-91958 GCA_015680685.1 Gnetum montanum | reverse complement strand
CCAATTTTATAATCATAGGATTTTCTTTTGTGTTGTTTCTCAATTTTGTTCTGACTCCACACTGCGGCATGAATCCATCCTAGTCAGTCAATAATCCCATACCTATCCACTGTGTAATCAATGGAGCTTGTTCTCTCTATAACTCGAGGAAGAGTTTTCATTCAGTCGTGGGGGTATGATGAGTCATGAATTTTTTGGCTGTGATATTGTTGCTGTGATATCACAGCCATGATATTGCAGTGGCTGTGATATCATGGTCGTGATATCACAGTCATGATATACGCGATATCGTAGCCATGATATCACATTAGCCACGATATACATGATATCGCAGCTCGCTGCACTGTCTATAAATAAGAGGTAGCTTTCCCAGTTTTAGGCATCTAGTTTTAGTCCCTTAGTGAAACTCTGGTAGTTTTATCCCTCTAGAGATAGAATTATTTTCCAGTGTAAGCCCGCAGTGTGGTGATTGTAATTGTACGACATCCTTATTCAAGTGTGATGTACTTGGACACACACATGACAGGAAATAAAGATCAAGATTACTTCATCATTGCAGCATTCACTTAGTTTAATTATTTACTTAATTTTTATTTACTACTTTCCTAGTTAATCTCTTTCACCCTTATCTCATGTTAAACGTAGAATGAGTACAACTTGATTATGAGCATTTAAGTGTGACTACTTGATAACCCAGTAGCATACCTAGGATTTGCACTTGGTAATTGCAGTGGTAGTCATGCATGAAGTCCAAGATGTGTACAAATAATCAAGGAACAGATGCTCATCGCACTTAGGCAAGCTTATATTCTCTCACCCTTCTTTCCTAGCTTAGTTAATATTACTTTCCATTACCTTCAGGAGTAGTATTAGATTAGAAACCCATCATACACCTCACTTTGGACTAAACCATATGTGATAAAGGTAATACTAGTCCAGGTGGGAAGATAGCGAAATGCGACCTAAGGCTAACTGTCTAGATGCCACAACTAGTCCAATTGCAGAGTTCGACTGGATCATGCGTGTAACGCTCGTATTCGTATGGTTGAGTGTAGGGGTACCTCGCCACTCATCAGACATCATCCTAATGTGCTTCTTTAACAAAGCTAATTTATGTAATATTTAATAATAATTAAAAGTAAACTTCAAATCCTATTTTAATGATAAAAGGTAACATGGAATATGGCCTAGATAGGATCAGGGTCCATAATTACTCCATGAACAAGGTATCATATAATCACATGTACATAATGAAAATAAAAGATGCATAACTAAATGTGCATAATTAAGCATAAATGTGCATAAAGAAATAAATATGCATAAGTAAACACTTGTAAAGGAATGATAATTGAGAAAAGAAAAACTTTCTAGGGTAATTAGTTTTCAACATTTAATCATAAAATATAAAGTGGATTTATCACTGAGCTCTAATAGTAGTAAAATAAAGAATACAAAACTTTAATAAAATATCCTAGCAAGAAGATTGCATTCACTTATGTAGGAAACTAGTAAGAATAATAATAGCAATCATAATAGTAATGATATTAATGTAACCCTATGATTTAACCAAGAATATTAGAACTAATTCATTGTAATGCATTTGACAACATTAAAGAATTAATCATATGCATTAAATTAAATAAAAAAAACTTTCAAATTATTAGGTTGTGACATGAAATATTTCTAAAATATAAAAGATTTTTAGAATCGATTAATTAGATCATACTAATCACTTAAGCACTTCCTCATGTTATGCTACTACCATCCCCCTATTCCCAGTTCTTGTAGATACTTGGATATCTACCCTTGCAGCAACATCTAGTATATATGCTACATGGTGACTAGGACTTCTTCGACTCTATCAACCACCACTTCAGTAGCTATCTCCTAGCTCTTGTGTGGCATAACGAGGACTATTGCACCTTCCCCCTCATCCAAAACCACAAAGAAGTCCATGAAATTATTTGAGAGTTTAGGAAACTATTTAATAGGCAAAGATACCATGACTTCCCTTACATTAGGATTAGTATGAACAACACCTTGGGCTTATTGTAAGAAGAGAAACTTACTCAAGTCATCCACTTACCAATTAATGATCTTTGTAACCTCATTTAAGTAGCTTATGGTTAAGTGGTAAATTGATGGCTTATCATCACTTCTTAATATATATTGCTATTGTTGCTTCCTAAGTCATCTTAGGCACTCATCAATTGTGAATGTCTCTTTTGTAGGTGGTGGTGATAGTGGTACTTTCTTTTGAAACTTGGTTCGAGCTTTATCTTTTATCATCTCCTACCATGATGTGATAGGAGACTACTAGATCATTTCGTTGGCATAATGAGCTATCCCTTCCCTTTTGCATAATTTTTTTGATCAAGAATGGAAAGGGGAGTGTCTTCCTATTTTGTTCATTTTCTTTGAATCTTTTTTCAATTTCAGGAAATATCAACTTGGTTAGGTTGACTAAGAATTTTCCAATTAAAGTAGTACATGCCCGGGTGGAGAAGATTGTAATCTTGCTTGATCATACTATGGAATTCAAATGATAGGTTGAAATCCTAAAGTAGGTTCTTTCTACTTTTGTGAGAGCATCATACTCCTTGAGATCCATTCCATAGTATCATTATGTCCATTCTTTCTTAGCTTCTACATTCACTTTGATGGATATGTTTGAAAGCTTTGTCTCAACATTGGGCAATCCCAAGGATTTAGGCATGGCTTCCATTGAGTAGGAAATGGTGATCTCCTTGATTTTGATCATTGCATCTTCTTGGTGATCATTCTAGAAGAGATAAATTTATCCTAGGTACCATTCCCCACTAGTGGAAATGGTGGATCATGATAGAGATGCCTACAACTAGGCTAAGATCTCCTCTAGTGTAAACTCAATGTATGATTTAAAGTTTGGTTCCTAAAGAATCATGCTCTGAAACTTGTTACTATAGACTTTTTTCAAGCATGCCTTTGTTAGGGTGACTTATAGGTTTAGCCTAGGTCTAGGAACTTCATCTTGCCTAGACTACTTGGTTTTTATGATGGGAATCTATCAAATAGATTCCACCATCAACTTCTTTTAAAATGGCATGATGGCATGTGTTACCTTGGTGGCTTGCTTAGCTTGTTGTTGTTGTTGTTTTTCTCCCATTAGGTGCTTCTCCTTAAGCTATGATGATCCATTCACTTGAGGACCTCACTTAGGAGACATTCATAATTACATGGATGATCATGGATTAGTTTTTATTACATGAGCTTAAACATAGGTATCGTTCAATCACTCATTGTTTAGCTTTAATTTGAGAAATGTAGCTATAAGGTCCTTAAGTAGTTGCAAATGTGTATGATTCAAAGCCCTAAGGTAGTTAAGTATTTTTAAATTTAATTTTTATTAATGATTAATTCTTTAGATATATTTCAACCACCTATGGGTTGTTAGAAACTTTTGTTGAAAAATTAATATTTAGTAATCCTATGATGTAGAGCTTAACTTTGAAATCTCATAGAATCAAAATTGAGTTGAATCAAATGTTTAGATTAAAATTTATTATTGTTGGAATGTTTTGGGCTTAGAGAATGATAAAAACTCCTTACTCGTAATTACAATAATGAAAAAATAGCAAAGTGTTATGCATATTTATAGAATTTTTTCACGAGGGATGTGTTGATGTATTTGACTATGTCAATGGAGATGCATTGATGCATCCATTTGACAAAATTTTCTAATTTAAAAACTAAGGAAAATTTAGAAATATTTGAGGTAAATTGAGGATTAAATTAGAGATGAAAAGAAGGTCTAGGGATGAGGATAACAATAATGAAGTTCTAATGAAGGGTCTTGAACATATGGAAGCTCAAACAATTAAACATGGGGGTTACTATTCCTAAGAAAAATCCATGTGGAAGTGACAAAAAATAAAGGATGCATTCAGTACTAAGATTGCAACTAAATAAGACAAGACACTTGGAAGTGGAATATAGACTAAATTTTCAAGAGTTATGTAAGTGGGTGTTATGATTGGAAGTAAGATTTTCAATAAAATAATTAGCAGATCTAATTTGAAAACAAGCTAGAGAAGCTCTAAAGAAATTATTAGAATTATGTAGATCTAAATAAAATGTTAAAGGTAGAAGATATCATGTTGTATTAAATCAAATAAATGCTATAAATCACTATAAAAATGCTGGAACCTCTAGCAAATGTTCACTGTAATAATAGAATGAAAACAACAAAAGAAAATACCACAAGAACACAGAGATTTACATGGTTTGAACCATTTTTACCCTACCTCCATGACAATGTTAATCTACCTTCTGTTCTACTCAAATCTTAAGGACACAAGCTATCCTTATAGCTTTCCCAAGCACCCAATCTATCACTCCAACATATCTTAGATCAACATCAACAAGATTGATGTTTCCAAGGTAAAACCTCAATATAATACTTCTGCATGAAAAAAAAAACCCACCTAAAGACTACCCCTAGCCTTCTATTTATAAGGAAACATTAGGACCAAATCCCAATCCTAACTCATGTGGGATAAAACACATCCCCATGGAAACATCACTTTACAAAGTGATCCCCTTTTTTTTAATGCAACATCCTTTTAGAAAACATAAGAGGAAATGCAAAAAATAATAGTAACATATTTATCTTCACTTTTTCAACAAAGTTTCCCTTGAAGAAAAATCCAACTAGCCTTCAAGAGATGCATACTTTTGATTAAGCTTTATCTATCCCAAGCTTCTTCCTACAAAAGATGTTTTTTTCAGCTATCACTGGTTTTGTTAAAGCATCAACAATGTTAAGCTATGTATGGATCTTCTGAACATGTACCAAGCTATCCTCTATGATTTCTCTTATGAAGTGGAATCAAATATCTATATGTTTTGTCTTGGCATGAAAGGAAAAGTTCTTTGCAAGATGGATTACACTCAAACTATCATAAGACATAGCATACCTTTGCTATTTTAATCCAAGAGATTGCAAGAATCTTTTCATCCGTAATATCTCCTTGAATGCTTCTATGAGGGCTACATATTCTGATTCAGTTATAGATAAAGTTACCAGTGGTTGTAGATGTGATAACCAACTCACTACTACACCATCAAAAGATAAACATGTACTTTATAATGGAATGTATTGTATCATGATCAGCAACAAAGTTTGCATCTACAAAATCTTCAATGTGCATATCAACATCTCCAAAACACAAGCAATGCATTTTTGTACCATTTAAATATTTTAAAATCCATTTAATAGCTAGCCAGTGATTCCACCCATAGTTGGTCATAAATCTACTAACTACTCCAATGACATAAGCAATATCAAGATGTTTACAAACCATGGCATACATCAATGATCCAATAGTAGAAGTATATGGGATGTTCTTCACCTTTTCAAAATCCTCCTTTAACTTTGGATAGTCCTTCTTTGATAAAATTAAATTATGCTGAAAGACATGTACTTACAGGTTTTGCATCCTCCATGCTGAAATGTTTCAAAACCTTTCCCATGTATTATTCCTAACTCAGCCACAACTTCTTCCTTTTTGTATCCTTGTAAATATTGATTCCAAGAATTTTCTTTGCCTATCCCAAATCCTTCATGGAAAATTCTTTGTTCATTTCTAGCTTTAGACATGTTATCTCTACCATGTTATTTCTAGCAATTAACATATCATCAACATACAACAACAACACTGTAAACTTACCTGAAACATCTCCAAAAAAAATACACACAGTGGTTTGGATTATTTATTTGATAAGTTAGCTTCTTCATGAAGGTATCAAACCTTTTATATTACTGCATAGGGGCTTGTTTTAGACCATATATGCTCTTTTTTAGTTTGCAAACTAGACTTGAACCTCACTTTTTTACATATCCTTTTGGTTGTTTCATGTATATTTCCTTCTCTAAATATCCATGAAGGAATGTTATTCTTATGTTAAGCTGTTCTAGATCTAAATCACTACAGGCAACCAAAGATAACACTAAACGTATAGAAGAGTGTTTCACCACTGGAGAAAAAATTTCTTGAAAGTCTATACCTAGTTTTTGTGCATAGTATTTTACCACCAACTTGGCCTTGAAACATTTTTTTCCATTGGCCTTTGTTTTAATTCTGTATAGCCACTTGCACTCCAAGGTTTTTCTCCCTTTTGGAAACAAAACTAGCTCCCATGTTTTGTTCTGCTAGAGTGATTCCCATTCATCATTCATAGCTACCTTCCACTTTGTGACAGCAACACATGTCATGGCTTCCTTCACTATTTTTAGTTCACCACTATCACTGTAAAGTACATAATTTAGTGAGGGAGAGTACCTATCAGGAGGTTTGGTAGCTCTTTTTGACCTTATAACCCAATGAGAGACATCTATAGCTTGTTGTCCATCATCTTCTACCTCATTTCCTTGTTGTCCTCTATTTTCTCTTTACTATCCTGAGTTCTCAACCTACTATTCTATACTTCTAGTTTGCTACCCTTGCTCTATTAAATTTCTAGATTACTTCCCTTCATTTTCAGCTTGCTACCATGTAATTCCAACATGCTGTCCAATGTTTCTAGATCTAGAAAATCCATGAATTTTATCATTTTCAACTTCTTCAATCATCCTAAAAGAAGTCCTCATGCTATCTAAGTCATTGTTGTCATTATCTTCCTTTTGTAGTTCACTAAACATCACGTTTTCCTTGAATTTAAAGTCCCTTGATCTCACTACACGTTTCAATTCACTATCACAAAGTTTGAATCCTATCTCATCTTCTCTATATCTAATAAATATGCAACGTTTAGTCCTATCTTGTAGCTTAGTTCTATTCTCCTTTGGAATATGCATAAATGCCTCACATCCAAAAATTCTTAGATGATTGTATGAAATGCCTTTACCTCTCTAAATAGCTTCTAGAATAGCATTATTAATTGAAGAATGTGGAGACCTATTCACTAAATATGTAGTAGTCTTAATTTTCTCTCCCTAAAACATCTTAGGTAGGCTAGCACCTAAAACCATTGTTCTAGCATGATCCAAGAATGTTCTGTTGCATCTTTCAGCAACTCCATTTTCTTGTGGTTTACTAGGAGGGGTATTAATGTGCCTAATTTCTTTACTAGTGTAGAAATCAACAAATACTTTCGAAGTGTACTCCCCATTGTTATCAGTTTGTAAGAATTTTATTTTCAGACCTATTTTATTTTCTACTATTGCAACAAATGTTTTAAAAACTAAAACACTTTATCTTTGGATTTTAGCATATAAAATGAAACCTTTCTTGTATAATCATCAATGAAATTCACAAAATAAATAGATACACCAAGAGAAAGAGGGGCCATAGGACCACAAACCTTAGAATAAACCAATTCTAACTTATTTTTCTTTCTGCTGTTCAAATCCCTACAAAAATTTACTCTCTTAGATTTTTCAACTAAACATTCTTTGTAATCAATT
The DNA here is from genome assembly GCA_015680685.1 of Gnetum montanum. Lineage (NCBI taxonomy): Eukaryota > Viridiplantae > Streptophyta > Gnetopsida > Gnetales > Gnetaceae > Gnetum > Gnetum montanum. The sequence goes on along the minus strand of MNCI01023539.1, from coordinate 84,514 downwards.
TGGGCATAAGAAAATACAGGAATGAGAGACTAATTTTGAAGTACCTTTAAGCTTGACTAGTCATGTGTCCAAGATGTCTATGCCACACTTCCAAATTTTTTTGCATTAGAAACTACTATAATAGAGTTACATGAATTTTCCATCAATGTATATAAGCTACCCTCCTTCTTTCCTTTCAAAATGGTGATGATTCCCTTGAAAATCATTTAATGTCCATCTCCACTACTAAAATTTAGACTTGAATCATCTAGCTATGGAACTGAAATTAGCTTCTTTGTGACTTTAGAAACATGCCTAACGATATCTATTTTCACCTTTGGCATCCCTACTTGTTGCAAAATTATACTTCCAATTCCAAAAAATTTTAAAGCTTTTCCATTAGTAGAATATACAAAACCAAATTCAATGTCATGAGAAGATGCAAAATAAGACTTATCTAGACAAATATGAAAGGAGGCACTTGAGTCAATCAACTAGATGTCACTACTATCTCCATCTGCCACCATTGTACATAGTTCTTGAACCAAGAAACTAAAATTTTCTTTAGTTGAAATGACCTTTAATGTTCCTTTTCCAAATTCTTCTCCTTTCGTTTATCGTTCTATGCTTTGCATGCAAAGCAGTCCTTCTTCAAATGATCTTTATTCTTATAGAACCAGCACTCTTGAGTTCGAGTTATGCCATGTGATACACCTCTACTCCTGCTTCCTTCCCTACTTGGAAAATATCTCCTACTTCTCCCTCTTTCCTCTACTACATGAACATTTCCAAGTATAGAAGACTCATCTACTCTTCCTTTTGAATCTTGAAGGATAGACATGACCTGTTCAAACATCATAGATGAAACACTCATAGAAGTAGTAATATACATCACAACTACAAACCAAGAATCAGAAAAGGAGTTTAATAGAGCATAGGATTTAGCTAAATCTAGAATAACAATTTTATATTCATCCAACTTATTTAGATTTCCCATCATCTCATCCAAATGATCTTAGAAAGATACATTAGATCTCTTCTTGCATCTAAAAGCTCTCTAATAAATGTGATAGGTATTTAAACCTAATGCTTTATCAAACTTATTCTTTAGGGTTTCCATAAATTATGCAGATTAATATCAGGTTTAATTAATTTAAACAATCCATTGCTTAGGGTTGGATGAATGAAATATAGCCTAGTCTCAATATTTCTTCAATTTGCATTCGACATTTCAACTGGTTGAGAGGGTTCTAGGGCCTTTAGGCACTCATTTTGTGCTAAAAAAACCTTCATCAAAATACTCCAGATGTTCCTACCAATCTTTCTATTATTTGTAGCCTTTCCATATTTTTATATTTAGCTTTGATACCAGTTGTTCTGATCGGAAGAAAGGGTTTCAATAAAACAATTAGTAGATCAGATTTGAAAACACACTAAATAAGCTCTAGAGAAATTATTAGAATTATGCAGATCTAAATAAAACATTAAAGCTAGAAGATATCACATAGTAGCAGATCAAATAAATGCTATAAATCACTATAAAAAGACTGTAAACTCTAGAAAACATTCACTATAATAACAGGATGAAAACAATGAAAGAAAATATCACAAGAACATAGAGATTTACATGGTTTGAACCCCTTTTACCCTACCTTCATGACAATTTTGATTTTCCTTCTATTCTACCCAAATCTTGAGGACACAAATTGTCCTTATAGCTTCCCAAGCATCCAATCTATTACTCCAATAGATCTTAGATCAACATCAACAAGGCTCACATCTCAAAGGTAAAACCTTGATACAATGCTTTTTCATCAAAAACACCCCTCCTAAAGGCTACCCACAACCTTCTATTTATAAGGAAACATTAGGACCAAACCCCAGTCCCCACATAAACATCACTTTACAAAGTAATCCCCCTTGAAACATCCTTTTAAAAAACATAGGAGGAAATGCAACAAATAATAGTAATGTATTTTTCTTCACATTTCCAATAGTGAGTCCTCCCCAAACTACTTTCATATCCTAAATATTCTTGCATAATCATTTCACAAGATGGAAATTTAATATCAATCTAGGTTATAAACCACACCCACATAATCATTGAGATTGGAACCCTACACTATACTAAAACAAAATCCATTAGGTGAACCATGATACTTAGTAGTGAGATTGATAATAGAAAGTAGAAGGGATTGTAGAAATTGGGATGAGAGATACCTTATCATTTTGGCAATAGGTTCTTGTGTAAGGATGTGGTAAAGATGATTAGAATATCTTTTTGTCTAGTTTCAAACCAAGTCCATACTTGCATTAGTAACATTGCATTATGTCAATCCTAAACTTACAATGATGAGATCACTATAATTATGGAAAAATACCATTTCTTGGTAAACAATAAATAAGAAAGTAGCTACATGATTTGTAAATTATTGGAAGAAACCTTGGCTTTGATAAGAGAAGTGCCTTTAGGCATGGATAATATGTTTTTCTAACCCAATAGATAGTGCCTATTTCCAAGAGATCTTTAGATGTGTGTTGTCTCCCTATTTTTTTAAAATGTGAATCACACTTATTAGAGAACATGTTTCCATTTAAAATGATAACATGAGTAATGATACATCCATTTAGCATAATGGAGCTTATAGAAGATGCTTAGAGAAGCAACTAATCCCCTTAAGGCTTTACCCTTTTCCATTCCCTTTTGGCCATTTTCCCTTCCTTTAGATAGATAGATCATGAATTCATTTTAGTTTTAATATAAAAGAATCATATTGATTCCATGATATGGATCTCTTATTGATAGAAATAGAAGGATGGATGTTGAATCATTGCTTTGTACCATCGTGTACCTAATAAATTATTAGGATAGAACATAGTTCTAACAACAAGATTAACTTGAACATAAAAACAACAATCTTAATGTAGTGCATTAGCAATATTAAAGAAATAAAAAATGAAAATAAATGGGGAAAATATAAAGAATTGGAAAAAAATTTAAAAATAATGTAAAACCAAAAAGTGAAAAATGTACCTTTGCAAAATATTAGGCTAGATGATTATCTCCCTCATGTTTAGGTTGGAGAAAGGAGATTTGGAAAATGGGGTGACCTTGACCTTGCATTGAGGTATTGTTGTGGCCCCTAGTTACTTAGAAGCCATTGAAACATTTTACCTATTACATGTTGATAAATATATTCTTATTTGAGCTAGTTGGATGGCAAATCTTCATGGCTCAAAAGGAAAGATAGAATGTATGATATAAGGTCCCTTTCATAATGTTTAAAATTTGTTCATTGAGGTATATGAGTGGGATTCCAATAAAGAATCTTGTCTCCTAGTGATAAGGGTCCTGCCAATTTTTTGATCAATGGAATATATCATACAAATTGTAGTGTGATTCGATTGTAAGCTTCAAAGAAACTATTGAGTGGATTGCCAATAATACTTATGTATATCGTTGTGTTCAAGAAATATAAAAGATATTATAATAAATATGATACAAATGAAACTTGTGTTTCCACATTGAGAGATAAAGAGAAAATATTTATGATTTTATATTTTATAATTTCTATGGATTTTATAATTATAAGAAATAAAACAATAATAAACATACATGCATTGCAATTCCTCTTGGGGACATGTGCAGCACCACACATGAAATGTAACAAAAATGTCTCTTAGTCACAACCTCGATGGCCCAACACCATGTCATATAGTTGTGACCTTCTTGGATAAGGATGAATTATTATAGCTTAAGAAACCAAGAATTAAATAAATATTTCTCATGGTTTTTAGTGTTTTATGGATTTTAGTATTTTAATGTTTAAGGCATCAATGATAGAATAAGGAAAAAACTTAAGCTTTATTCACCACTCAAACATTGGACTTTGCATTGACTAAATGGTTATGGGATTTGCAAGTAATGTAGCACTTTAATAGAGTATATTTGCACTTGTGAAAGTGATGACTTAAAACACAGACAAGACAGGGGAGAAAATCAACTTACCTAAGGGACGAAAAGCTTTTTACATAAAACTAGATGCTAAAAGCCAAATGAAAATGTTGAAATCAAGTCATTAAGTCTAAGAGCTCATCTCAGGTATTTATAGTTTTTGGATGGAAATAGAAGAGGTTTGTCAGGTCCTAGGCACCAATGGAGGCTCATCAACACAATCCACATTGATCTTGGAAACATGTAAGGTAAAGGCAGGTAAACCAAACCTACCAGGGGATTTGTTGGCACCCATGTACTAACATAGAAGAGTCAAAGCATCCACTTTCCTCCAAAACCACACTCTATACTTTAATCCTTGGTGTGAGGTGGAACTTGAGAAAACATGTTGAAAGAAATTTTAAAACATCTGAATGAAGCTATAATTATTCTAGAGAGTTTGGAATTATGCATATAACCTTATAATATGATCCAAAAGGTAAGGGTGCATCTCAAAAGATCAAGAACCTCTACCAAACATGCTAGAATTTTAACATAGGACATATGAAATACTTTTTAGATTCATGACTTACAATTGGCATACAAAATGCCATTAGATGAATCATTATTTTCTCATGACTAAGTGAGTCTAGTCTCATAACTTTAACACTTAAGACACAAAATCAAGAATAGACACATGACATGATCAATGTAGAGAAATACAACTATACAAATATATAAACCATGACGATAGTATAATATAAGCCATCTTATTGAGAAGTATCAAGGGGTGGTACTTGAGATAAGAAGCCTCCTAACATACCTTCTTGATATGGGAAGAAGCTCAAAGAGCTAGGTGTAGACATGTGGAATCTCTGAAGTTATGCCTCAAGGTTTGTTACCCTTGCTCAAAGTTACCAATTCTATTCATGCACTAGTCCTTGCTCTTGCAATAGTACTTGATGCCTTTCCTTAGTAGTTGCCTAGTACTACTCATGACTTATTTTTACATGCAAGAGCTCATTCTAGGCCATGTCCAACTTGATCACCACTCATTGAAGTTTCTCCTCTAGCTCTATGCATGGTTGACTTGCGGAAGTTAGAAGTACATAAAGGTATCTTGTTCATTTTACCTACACATCCTCTTTTGTCTTCTTTTAAGGACTATGATAACTACTTCATGGTGAAGGATGTACATGTTTTCCAAGAGGTTCATCTTCTCCTATAGTATTAGTTTACTTGTAGTTATTTTTTGGAGTTTGGTATGCAAGGTGTCAAATTTCTCCTTCACCTCACGCTTGTCACTAGTTACACATTTAATGAGTAGATCTTTAAGTTTATGCAATATATGTACCACGACATCCCATATTACTTGCTTAATTAGATGAATCTTCCTAATCTTGTCAGTTTTTCAAGTAGTCTTGTTTGCTAGCTTTAAGTTCCAATAATCTTACTTTGTACAAAGGTACTTATTCCAAAATTAGACCATGATTTAACTTTTATTCTCTAACCTTCATACCTAATGGAAAAGAAAGAGAACTTATTTTTCTTTTTCATGGCTCATATTTTTCCATTCTTAGGATTGATACTTCAACATTTTAATCTATTGCTCCAAGCTATCTTTCATGAAGATAACTTCTTTATTAACCTAATGCACTTAAAATAATTCAGCCTACAGGTGCTTAATCCACATCTCCAAAGTGATTGTAGAATGTGCTAGTATTAATGGTGTGATGTATTCTAGTTGTTCATGCAATTGTCATACCTCAACCTATCTTATTCGTAGCTCCCTTAGATAAAATGTTTTGTGAGCATTCATAGTTTCTAACTCAACTTGTATCTTGATCAGTTTAGTCTCTACTATATTTTTTGATGTTTATCAACATGTATTTAACATTTGGATTAATACGTTACTCTTATTTTATCCAATGGCTAGTTCTAGGTTGATTAGTAGATACCTAAAAAAATTTTGTTGCATGTTGAACATCGTACATGTTACACCTTGACCGATGTAAAAAGAAAATACTCCATGAAGGAATAGGAATCTAAGATTGAATGGGGATATCATAAGAGACCATTGGTGAATCATTTAGCAAGTGACAAGGAAACTAGAAGAGATCCTCTCTTATAGCATCAACACTCATGATGGCTCCCATCATGTCCAAGAAATTCCTTTCAAGGTCTAAATAATTCTTAACATAAATTATGATAGCTTACTCCTGACCTTCAATTTGCATAGAAGGTTGAAAAATATTGCAAGGAAGAGGCTCCTAGCTTTGCCTAACTCTAAAACTAGAAATTTAAAAAAGAGATATGCTATGCCATTGCACTTGTGTTTATTGAGAACCTTAAGGTAGAGATTGTACCCTTGTTTGATGTTGACAGAGCTAGTATTAAGGATAGATGTGAGATACCTCCATAGAAAGCATTTCATCCTTTGAATTAAGTACTACTCCAATGACCTCTAGATGTCATCTAGGGGCCATCACCATTATGTTCTCCTAGTTCATCATTCTTGCTATTGTGGTATATTTTCCCACATGATTGACTATGCCTACTAATTCACAAAGTTTTTGAATTAACCTTGGAAAGACATAAATATCTCTCTTATCTCTAGTCACATCCTTGCTTTTTTTGAATTAAGGCCTTGTAAAGAAAAAATAAGATGTAAATGATGCACTTCCCTCTCATTATTGTTACAAAATTGTTTCCCCAAGTAGAGATACTTGATGGTCATTTGGTGGGTAAAAAGTCAGTGTGATAATTTTTTATATGGTGTTATGAACCATGGAAATTTTGGACATCTTCACCTTTGCTTTATCCATGTCAAAGCTCTTAGAGTTAACTTTTGACCTAAGCTTGGGCAAGGTCTTGTGGGTCTTTGGCCACTAATTATTAAGTGGTTTATTTGGAAATCCTATGACCCTAGAGATTATCCATGTAGAAATAGACACATGAATTCTACTAATGAAAGTCATGGTGCCCTCTATAATAAGGTTTTAGTAGAATTCTTCTACCTCATGTAAATACTAAGTGAAGGACTAGGTGATGTATTTATAAAAGCTCATTTGATGAAACATCTTCTTGAGCTTAGGAGAACTGAGATTAAGGAATCAATGGTAATTGTTTTCTTCATGAATTAGTAATTGTGGAACATCATGTGCATCCACACCCTCTTGGATGCCATCTACATCCTCATCATCATCTTTTGCTAGCTTCTCTATCACTTGTTTAGTTAATTATTGCTATGCACATGATCTACTTGAAGATCAAGAATGTGATTGCCTACCTTCTAATCTAATTTTATATGGATGTCTTTCTAGAGTAGGAATTATAGGTTTTGGATTAGGAGATTTGAGTTATTCTCCTTCTTTCTCCTCAAGAATTGGTGGTTTAAGTAAGGATGTGCAAATAGAGACTTGAGATTACTCAACCTCATTCCTCCTTGGTCTATGGATCTTGGATCATGATCATCCTAACATGATCAATTATAAAAACTATTAAAAGTCAAGAAAATCCCCTAGGCATTATATTACCATTGAAAAAATTACACATGAAAATAATGATAAATACAATATTTGGAAACACTTGAGAAACATTATCACAATTGTTGAATCATGGAGTGCATGAGCAAGTATAAATAAGATATAAATATTTAAATAACTACCAAATTCATTAAATACATACCTAAATTAGTGCCTCCACCACGAATGATTTACAAGACACCAGACTTAAACCATAGGTACAATACCAAGGACAAGAAAGATAAAGAAGAATGCTTGCCAAAATATCACTAATTTAGTCAATGAGGTAAAAAGTTAGTAGAATCTTACTTTTTTGTAGATAACTAGAGGTAAGGAAAAGCAAAAACCCAAATGAAAAGATGAAAGAATGAGTTTGGAAGGGTCCTTCATGTATACTAGTCCATAGGAGGGGAGGGTGATGCACTGGTATAGTGGTGTTGATGCCCCTATGTTGATGTAAAGGGTGCAGTAGTACATCCTTTCAAATAAGAAAAAGATGTTTAAATTCATTATTAGAGCATTGAACTTACCTTCCATTGTTACTAGATCCTTGTGTAAGATTAATAACATGCTTGAATCATCATCACTTAACCTAGTGAAGCATCTAAGAAGTAAGACAACAAGAATATTATGAACTTATCTATGATGATATCTGCAATCATGGAAATTAAATCAATTAATCAATTAATGAATTTCCATGAATCAAAAGGTAATAACGAGTATTTATAAAAATGGGAGAATGATTAGAGCACCAAGAATAATGGAATACAAGAACATATGAGATGAACTAGAGAGAGTTGATAATGATGAAATCTCAAAACATGAAGAGTTGATAGTCGCACAAGTGGAAGATCAATTAAGTATCTTATGCATGCAACCATCATAAACATTGGGAGATGATCTTTAACTTAATTTCTTACAGTGCCAATCCACCAAGGATTCACAAGTAGATTCTTCCCATAGCAAGCACTTGCCTTTCTTACCCTTATGAAATCCATTGATGAGACACTCATGATTTATCAACAACTAGTGAGACATTAGTATCAAACATGAGTTCATCCCCTTAGATGGCCAGATCTCATTCTTCACTTTCCCTAATTGACTTCTTACCATGGAAAACAATGGAAAGAAATGCAATGGAAAGGATGGAGAGTGAAAATAAACAAGAGAGAGAATGGTGAGAGTGCAACATCACTAGATTCTTAGATAACCATTCAATTAGCTCATGGAACATTTGAGCATGTCTTACATTGCATGAGAGAGTCGTTGCCACATCCCTTCATCTCTACTCATCCATATAATAGGGATCAAATTCCAAGTATTCCATCCAAGCACAAGATTATGCCTATCCCTTCCAATGTCATCTAGCCTTGATTATTCTATGGTCTACCCATTGGTGAGATCAAACCATGAAAATGTCCTACTAAACATCTAGAAGTTAAGATTCTGGTTTGATTTTTCTTCATTTGTGCATGTATGCACAACATGTTCTCCAAATTTTACCTTACCAAAAATCTCTCATTGATCCTCTTGGTTGCACTCACCAACCCCACATTTTAATAAAATTACAAAGCCATGAACAAATAAGGAAAAAATTCTAGGTTTAAATGTGATTAATGGTTAGATCAAGAATGATAATGTTGATCCTAGGAATAGAAGAATTTGAGATTTTGGTGAAGAAATAATTAACATTACCATAGTTCACCAAGAAAGAGACTTTTGGACCTTTATGGCCATGGGTAGAGATGAGTAGGATATTTTCTTAGACTATGAAATTTTGGGAATTCAAGTGATTTGGACAATGGGTTAAACATAAGAAAGGTTTTCATAGGTATCAGTTCAATCACTCATTTTGGATTTTATGTGAGTAATCATAGAACTGGTTTAGGATGATAAAAATACCAATTTTCTTGTACCAATAAGCTTAAGATTTCATTACTCTTCCCATCATCTCTTCATATCATCATTACTATTTTATTAGTATATATTTTTTCTTTATTTTCTTTGTTTTTTCATTATATTTCCTTTTCTTTTCATTCATTCATCATTTTTCCACATTCTTTTTTTTTTGTTCATAGAAAGAGGATTTTTGATAGAGCATGGGGATCATGATAATGAATTAGAGTGCTAGATCATCACCTTGAGTCTTCAAATTGCATGAACATGAGAATTCATCCCTCATTACATGGTACACATATGTTCATGATATCATGAACCTCTTCTGATCAAGATGGCTAGACAAGGCAACATGTGTACCTTGAACCAATCACACTGATTAGACCCATTTGGCAGCCACAAGGACCCTTAATGATATAACCTTTCTTTGCTAGTGATCCCACTTTTCCAAAATTCTATAGCTCATACCCTACAATATGGATCCATTGCCTACCCATGGTTCTTGTAGTATTAGCTTTAACATCTCACATTGTGGGTCCTAGCTTCCTCCTGAATATGAGCCTAGTTCATTGGTGATGGATAGAAGAAGATTGGATGGATGAATTTTTTTGCATGGACATTCCATTGATCAAGGCTTCACTTTGAGTCCATTTGTCACTCTCACATCCTTATCACATTTATAACTCATCCATCCATCATTAACGTATTGGATGAGCACTCATCAAGCACATTAATTAGTTTTCCCACATGAACATAATAATTTAAAAGAAAATAAAATATCATAATTGTATTTCCGTTAAGCTCAAAAAGTACAAAATTCTAATTAAACACACTAATTTTATTCAATACACAAATGAAAATAGCAAAAAAATAATTTTTGACATGGCACAAAGAATTCTTTCCTCATGACTAATCCATGTCTATCAATTGGAATACCTCTAAGGATTAAATTAAGCATTAGACATGCTTAGAGATGAAAGATATTCATTATGATATACTAGGTATTTCCCATTAAGAGTTTTGTTTAGCTTGATTGAATGTAACTTGCACATGGTGTAGCAAGACTAGGAAGGATCACAAGGTATTTTCTTATAACTTATTCTTTTGGTCTTATCTCTTTTACCAATTTTGAGGTGGAGGTCTTGGAAGACCAACTTGGCACTAATCATGCTTAACTAAGCTCTTCTCATGATAACAGGAAGATCCTCTTTCATCTTGTTTTCTAATTTGATCACCAAGAAATCAACAAGATACAACTAAGCTACAATAAAATTCATCACATTATATACCTCTCTCATGGGGTATGTGTATGATTAATTTGCTAGCTCTAATCAAATGTTGGTACACTTACAAAAAGGAAGCTTCCAATTAAGGTATTGTTATAGTGAGATGTTATTGATCCATGAACTAGAGTCATAGAATGCTAGGTAGTGGCCTTTCTCATTGATTTGAATTCTCATCATGGGACTACTAGGATCTAATAATTTTTTGAAAAATATTCTTTTTTGACTACCCATGTAACCACCATATACATGATAATGACAATAACATTACCATAAGGTGCAATCTTATTATCTATATCAAACGTAGCCATGAAACTTGTCCTTGAAATAGATATTACACTTTGATGATGATCAAGGAATTTTATCAAGACTTCCTAAATGTGTATTATTATTTAGTTTGAATGATTTTCCTCTCCACAAGGTAAAGAGGGTGATGTAGACCCAATCTTGTACTTCTCATGTCTGTGCTTATGATAGAATTTCCTACTACAAGATCTCAAATATCCTCTCACAACCAAATCAATAGAAGATTGATAATATTTCCTAGACATATAGATGAAATTAGGATTTTTGTAGTAGATAATATTACATGATTTAGCTTGCCTAGGTTATGGTTGAATGGGTATCCCATCTTGCATGGGACCAAGGAGTAGAAGCTATTGTTGCTAGAAAGTTTGATTGATAGTATTACTCAAAATAAGCAAGTACCATTGAGGTGACATAGATGAGGTTTGATAAGAAATTTCTTGTGCATATGAAAATAGGGAATGGTGGAAATCACCATATATTATTACATTAGAGTTAGAAGATTTCATGAAGCAACACCCCAAGGATTTGGAGCTTGCCACTATTGGTACTACTACATGGGTTGTGGATAGGTACCACTAGGATAGTATGAATGACTAGGATACAAGATTCTTCTCATTTTTCTTTTAACAAACCTATAATTCAAAGACATCCTAGATCTTCCCATCTCACCAATCATGTGAGCCATGACTAAGTAGCACTATGAATCATCATAGTTTGTGCAGTATTCACAGGGACCCTCATCATTGTAGGATGAGGAAGCCTCATTCGAATCATCTTGAATGATCTTAAAATAAGAGAGCTTGCTTTACCCTTATTTTCATACCTATTTTAATGTTCATGTGATGCAACTCCTTTGGTTGTAGCTTCAACCACCTTACCCTCAATGTCCTTGAGAGTAGTGGTCATCCTTTCATCCATTACATCCCAAATCTTGTTTACTTTGTAGGCCAAGTTTATGAAGGCCTTATTTGTTCTAGTCTAATCTTGTGTTAGGACCTCAACTATAGTGCAAGGATCAATGGTACCTTTAATGGTTTTTAGGCTTTTGTCTACACACTGAGTTATAATTATACTCCTTGGTTGACTATAGCTTTTGTCCAAGAATACTTTGATTTGGGCCATGAACGTTTTGTGAACATAGCCTATTTCATGCATGTCTATACACTCTCTTGTTTTATGCCTTAGTCCTTCTATAATATGCATTAATCTCTTTGACTAAAACTATTATTTAGATAGTGATGAATAGTCTTCATGTATCTCTTTATGGTAGTGTTAAGAGATTTATGGACTCCTTGCCTTTTTCTATTCCTCTTCTTTTGGATATTTGAAATTTGGTGATAATTCTAAAATTTTGAATAGAATATTTTAAACATGTTTGCCAATATTTGAATTGATATTGGGGGTAAGGATTTATACTAGGTCTCTACATGCTCTATGAAGATGCAGGAAAACAACTGTAACTTTTGCCAATTACTCATAATCCCTTGGAGATAGTAAGCATTGTCAAAGGCTTGAATGTGAAGCTAGGGATCATCATTGGTATATCATCTATATATTAATATATTAACCATGTTATTTTTTTTATTTTTCTATCATGAACATGATTCCTTGGAATGTGTATAGCTTTAGTTTACTCATCATAATCATCCTAGTAGAACAAAGGGGCATTATCATCACCATCAAAAGGTCTAGAAAAATGCAAGTGTTAGAACTTGGAAAGAAGGTAATTATTTTGTATTTGAGCTATACCTTGATTAATAGCATCTAAACATGGGCCTTCATGATGGAGAGGCCCTTTGCTCTTCATATCTACTTTAGCTTTCTACGCTTCATCTAAATGATCAAATGAAAAGCTGCAACTAGCTTGTTCCTATGTCATTCAATATTAAAGATCTTGCATGTACAAAGACTCATATTCATTATACAAAAGTTCATGAGATTTTTATGATGTATGTGCATCATCTAGCCCCATGTTGATTAGGGCATCTTTAAGATCATTTGGTGTAGCCACAACTAGATTCCTAGAGAACTATGCATGAGTGTCTCTCCACCTTTCTTACTTATCTTGATGACAAGCTAACATAATTGGTGGCAGGGTCACATAATTTGAATGTTAAAAGGTGAGAAAAGCCCTTCTTCTTTTTGGAGTCTTTTTAGAGATCTTTGGTATTCTCTTAGTACTATCTACCATCTTGTTCATGTTCATAACCTACACAAAGAACTAAAAAACACACACTTGATTTGAATAAAATTTAAGATCAAGAATATACAAGTATTTTAAGGAAATTCATCAAGGCCTTCCCTAGAAATAATTCTAATGATTGGGATCCCATTGATTTTTGAACCAATGGGATATATCATACAAATCACAGTGTAATTAGGACATAAGCATCGAAGATGACATTGAGTGGATTGCCAATAACACTGATGCATATTATTGCATTCAAGAAATATAAATGATATTATGATACATATAATAGAAATAAAACCCATGTTACCATGTTGAGAGATAAAGAGAATATTTATGATTTTATATTTTACAATTTTTATGGAGTTTAAAATTACAAGAAACAAAATAATAATAAACATTTATGCATTGTAATCCCTCATGGGGATAGGTGAAATGGTTATATTACAGCCCCTCTTGATGACAGGTGCAACACCACACATGAAATGCAAAAAAAAAAAGACTCTTATTCACAGTCTTGATGGGCCAACACCATGCTGTATAGTTATGATGTTGTTGGGCAAGGATGAATTTTCATAACTTAAGAAAATAAGAATTAAATAAATATTTTTTTAATTATTTTTAGTATTTTAATATTTAAAATATCAATGGTAGAATAAAGAAAAATCATAACCATTATTCATTGCATAAAAATTGGGCTTTTCATTAACCAAATAGTTTTAGACTACGTAAGCAAGGTAGTACTTTGACTAAGTCTAACCAAACTTGTGAAAGAGATGACTTAAAACATACAAGATAGTCAAGAAAATAAACTTACCCAAGAGAGGAAGATATTTTCATATAAAATTAGATGTCAAAAGCTAAATGAAAATATTAGAATCAAGTTTTTAAGTATGAAAGATCATCCCGGGTATTTATAGTTTAGTTTTTAAGTATGAAAGATCATCCTAGGTATTTATAGTTTTCACATGAAAATGGAAGGGGTTTGTCATTGCCTAGGTATTAGTGGAGGCTCATCGATGCAATCCACACCAATGCAAGGCACACATGAGACAAATTTAGGTAAACTATGCCTACTAGGAGGTGCATCAACATCCCTATACTAACATAGGGTAGTCAGCACATCCACCCACCCCCTCCCCTCCACCCCTGTCAAAATCACACTTTGTACTTTGATCTTGTGTATAAGACAAAACTTAAGGAAACATGTCAAAAGGATTTTAGGACATCTAATTAAAGCCAAAATTATTCTAGAGAGCTTGGAATTATACATAAAACCTTGAAATGTAACCTAGGGGATAAGGATTCATCTTGGAAGACTAAAAACCTCAACCAAATGTGCTAGACTATAAGCATAGGACACATGAAATAATTTTTAGATATAGAACTTATACTCAACATATAAAATACCATTGGATGAGTCATCACCTAGTTGAAATTCTACCTTTTGGATTAGTGTTATGACATTATTTGTTGTATGCCTTGTGCACTTCGTTCATCATAAGGGTCACCCTTCTACTTAGCAATTTGAGGATCATTAATCATTATTTTTATGCTAGGTTGATATCTAGGTTGAGGTCACATGTAGTGTTTAGTGGACAAAGTTCAATTTGGATTGAAAGTTTAGGTAACTTGTTGTGCACTAGATCATATAGTGAGTAGCCTATATGAAGCGATAGTCCCATAATGCATTAGTAATTTTGATGCTTTAATATTTCCTATATTTTCTTATTTTTCTTGTTAGAATTCATGTAATCTTCCTATTTCTTACTTCTAATTGACTATTGGCTTGGGGGTAATAGGGTGTTGTAAGTTTGTGCTTCACCTTCAATTGCTGCATCAAATTCCTAAAGGTGGTAATTATGAAATGTGTTCTATTGTTAGAAATTAGTGCATGAAGAATACCAAATCTATTTGCCACATGTTGTTAGAGAAATTGAGTTGCAATAGTGGAAGTAGAGTCAGTAATGACTGTAGCTTCTATTTATTTTTTACAATAATCAATAGCAATAATTATATAAGACTTTAGATTGATGGAACCCATTCAACTTTCCATAGATCAAAAGGCTCTAGTGATTAGATCCACTATTGGGGTCCTTCCATCCTAGTAGTTATTCCTCCATCTCGTTGATGACATTCACATGAATGGATAAAATGATATGAATCTTTGAAGACTATGGGCTAGAAATATCTTACCATTAGGGTTTTTATGGTTCTCCTTCTAGCATAATGGTGCCCATAAGGACCTTTGTGAGAATTTTTAAGAATCCTTGGTTGATCATCATTAGGTACACACCATTGTACTAGATCATTAGCATAACTTTTGTAGAGGTTGAATTCTATCTCCATGTAGTGCTTAACCTAGTGGAGGAATTATTGCTTCTTCTTATGGTTCCATTCAGCAAAAGTCTCTTATGTAAGTATATAGAAGAGGAAATTAGCATACTAAGTTGTAGCTCTTTGAGTCATGACCATAGCTACTTTAGCAAAAAAATAATTCATCAAGGAATTGGTTAAAAAATGCTCTTCATTAGCTTTTTATCCCATCTTATTTGTGGAAAATGATCTACAACTACATTCTTCATTCCTTTTCCATTCACCATTGTAATAATTTTTTTTGAAAGATCACTAGCTACCATATAATATGGGGGCTTAACTGTTAGCTTGTTTATCAAGAAATAAATAACATTATGATCAGTATAAATAAAGATTGGATATTCAAGTATATAATGCCTAACTTTTTTAAGAGCATATACCACTATTATTAGTTATTGTTTAGTTATGTTGTAGTTTAGCTATGCACCTACAATGCTTTTGCTCATATAGTGGATATAGTATGAATGTTTCTAATTAACCAACTATGTGAGTACCACTCTTAAGGTAAAATTGTAGAGTTACTATTTCCACAAGCTTCTATTTCAAGAGCTTGAATGCATGTTCACATTTATTGGTCTATTTAAATAGTACATCCTTCTTGGTTAGTTCTACTAATGAGTTGATCATTTTGGAAAAATTCTCAATAAATCTCCTATAGTAACTAGTATGTCCAAGGAAGGACCTAACATCTTTAACTATTTGAGGCTACCTTGTGATTCATTGGATCAATCAAATATTTTTTGGATCTACCTCAATACCTTTCTCTAAAATGTAGTGCCTTAGGATAGCCCTTTTGGACCATCAAATGACTCTTTTGTCAATTGAGCTTAAGGTTAGTCTCCACACGTTACTTCAAAACTTGCTTAATATGGTTTAATGCTTGTTTAAAATCAACATCATAGGTGAAAAATTCATCCATAAAAACCTCTAAACCACTACCAATATGCAACTAAAAGATGCTAAGGACTAGGTGTTTGAAAGTGGTTCGAGCATTGCCTAGATTAAAAGGCATCTTTTTGTATGCAAAAGTTCTTCAAGAACTTGTAAATGTTGCTTTGGTCTAGTTTTCTAAAGTGATTTAAATTTGATTGTAATCATTGTATCTGTCTAAAAAATTATAGTACTTATGTCCCATGATGATGTCCAATACCTAATTCAAAAAAGGAAAAGGAAAATAATCCTTGAAAGAGACAATATTCAATAGCCTAAAATCAATGCAAACTCTTTATTACTCATTCTTTTGAAGCATAATGAAAAGTACACTCACCCACTTGCTATTTGCAATGGGATAGATAAATCCAACTTTAAGAAGCTTTTCTATCTCCTTAATAACTTGTTTTAGTTTTAGATTCAACCTCTTTTACATTTGTCTTTGAGGCTTAATGATGAAGTTTGTATAGATTCCATGTTGGCATAAGTGTGGATCAATTCTCATTATCTCATTATACAACCAAGCAAAGGTTATTGGAAATTTGTTGACTACCTTTAGTAGCTCCTCTTTTTGGTCCTTAGTAAGCTAGGCATTGATGATTATCAGTGTTTTCCATTGTCTAAGAACATACATAGTAAGAATTTTAGTAATTTTTTCAAGTTCAAGGATTTTGATTTAGAGGTTTCTAGAATTTTTAACTTTTCCCAATCTACTTCTATTTTCTTTTTGAAATTTGTATCTAAGAGTTGGTATCTAATCTACTCTATTTCATTCATCTTATTAATGTAAACACTTGTAAGAATTTCTATGAATTCCATGCACATTGTTAAAGTGGAGCCATTATTTATTATTAATCACTAGGTACCTTCCCACTTTGTGGTTGCTACATAAAAGTACCTTTGAATATTTGTTGATTTGACACATGTTTTTCATGCTATGATAATCCTAATTTTGATTGCCCATATTTTTTGCATGTAGTTTCACCTTGTGTGATTGTATATAATGCATGGAACTTGCTTCTTCCCAATCTTTCCAAATTTATTCCTTGAAAATTTTGAACGATAGGTCTCTAATCCTAATCTTGAAGTCAATAGTACTTAACCAAGCTCTTCCCATGATGATTATGAAGTCTCCCTTCTAGTTCTTAATATGAATTACTAGGAAATTAGCTGGGTATGACCAACCAGTGATGGTGGTCACAATGTCCTTCACCAATCTTACTAAAACAGTGATGGATTGGTTTGTGAGGTCTAACTAGATGTTTCATTTCTTTAGTAGGGGTAGGTTGCATGCCTTGTACATCTCTTAAAAAAATAGATTAACTCTAAAACTTGAGTTTAGTAGAGCTTTCTATGACTCATTTTCTACAATATGCAAATAAATTAGGGAAATCCATGGATCAATTCGTTTCTTGGAAAGATGACCTTCCTTAATCCAATCTATGAATTCATGTGTTAGCATGATAGATTGAACATTTTGGTTTAAAGGCTACTTGTTAGATATCCCAGGGATAGTTTAATTAAACTCCATAGCCATGGATACCTATGGCACTATTAGTGGACTATTAAACCTAAATAATGATCTTTTCTAAGGCTTACACTTAGAACCACTTGAATTATCATCCACTTGTAGGTTTATAGTTCTTTTGGCATTCTATTATTTAGGTTTCAAAGATATTTCATCTTGCATTTATGGTGTAGGTAGCAAAGGTATAGAGGTATATTGTGCATCATGCTGTGGATGGTGAGGAGTATAAGTGAAAGGAGATTTAGCCCACAAAGTGGCAAGTCTATGGTATTCTATAGGATAATAGTGATGGGTAGATATTTGAATAATAGAGCCACTTGGTGATATAGATTGTTAGAAATAATATCCATATGGGTTCAAGTATATGTAAGAATATATTACCTTGGTGGTGGTATCCCCCATGATTATGGATTATGCGACTGCTAGTAGTAGTTCTAAGGTTGAGGTGGCATTTCACTTAGATAATACTATTATTGGTGGAACTACTATCTATAGTTGCCTTATGAATAAGGTAGCCTCCTAGGTACTTAACTTTTGAGAAATTTTAGGTTTACAACATAAATCATAGACTCCTATAATTATGATAAAAATTGGACAATAATTCTTTGTATGTTCATATTAGTAGATGCTATATCCTTCCTTTTTTGATTTAGAGTTTGAAATCTCCTCAACTACTATAGCTTTGTCTTTCTAATGGTAGTAGTTCCTTCTTGTGTATTTTTCCTTCTATATTTATACTTAGTTATTATTTGCTTTGCATTCTTCTCCAATCTTTAATGTAGTTAGGAGCTTCTCATCAATAGAGCCTCACATCTTGTTAATCTTAGTTGATATTTTAGTGATAGATTTTTAGATTGATAAGGTTTTTGACTATAAAACTTTTTTTAATGCTGCTCCTTTATCTAGTTTATAGAGTCAGATCTCCTTTTTTGTGAATGGCAGAGTCTCTATTGTACTCTTATGTACATTTTTCTTTTCTTTGAATTTCCTTATTTTTTTTTCTACCTAATCAATAAGCCTTTGTATCTATTGGACTCTTATTTTTGATATTCTTTATTAGGTATAGATCCCAATAGTTTTCCTTGCTTTGTTAGTCCATCTATTATTCCCTTTGAAGGAAATCATGGCTTAGGAATTGGTGCAATAAGAAACTATACCTATCTAGGGTTGTATCAAGGAATTCATGATTATCCTATCTGCACTCTTGAATTTTTATTATTAGATTAGACACTTTGGGGTATGTTTGATACTTCTTGTTAAACAACTCTAACATCATACCTCATCTTTAGATAGATTCTAGTTCTAAAGACTAGTAACAACTATTAGCTTTTTTAGTGAGTATTCTAAGGAAAAGTTTAAGATTTTGACAATCATTCTTAATGTTTTTCAAGGTACAAACATCATGGAAGGCTTGCAAATGACATTGAGGACCAACATGGTAGCCTCCTTTCAAACTTAGAAATGTTATTCATATTTAGTTGTTTGATTTGGATGTCCCTCTAATGCCGATAGGAATATAGAATACCTTCCAGATGTTAATCATGATTATGGTAGCAAGTAATGGTTCATCATATGCATCTTATTCATCATGGCAGTTGTCATTGCCATGCCTCTTATGGTATTATCTGCTATGCCTCCTTTCTTGACAGTATTCCCTTCTTTCTAACCTTTTTTACATTCTCCTCTTTCATCTCTATAATGGAGTCTTCTTTCATCTTCATGTTATTTATGATCATTATCCCTTTATTCATGGTCATGTTCTTTCTCATCAAAGCTTGATAATGAAGAAGAAGAGGATGAAGGGCTAGGAGAGTTATGTCAGCTTACTTTCCTTCTTTGGTTCCTTTGTTATTCTTTGGTTTGGTGATTGGAAGATCTTAGTCTTAAGGTTTCTCTAGTTTTAGGTTTAGCTCTTTTCTTTCCTTGGTTTCTTGTTAAGATGGAATGCAACCATTAGTGGGTTACCTTGGTTTCTTGTCAAGATGGAACAAAACCATTAGTGGATTGCCTTGGGTTGTGTTAAGATTTGATGGATAATTAATTTTCTCCTTGTCTAACTACGATCTTAATGAGATTAGAATCCATTTGCCTTTAGAAGATTCATGGGGAATTTCATGAATTTATCCTTTTAGAGCTGGGCCTTTATCGATTAGTGGTCTCTAAAGATATGATCAACTACTTGGTATCCTGGGGTTGCTACTGCAAGCCCTAGTTTTGTTAATGTTGATATGAATATTGATGAGATTGCATGATCAGATGGTAATACTATGTTATCCTCTAGGTTTCTCCATAACAGATGATCATCTCAATAAAAAATGAAGGTAAAGTTTGGATAATATGTATCCATATGTGTGTAGACCATTTTAATTTGTTAGGGTACCTCTTTAAATTCTTCCTTGTGTTGTCATGTAGTCTCAAGGAGTAATTTGCAAGTGGCAAATCAACCCTATGAGAAGAAGACATCTCTTTAGTTTACTTTTAAGTGTTCCTTGAATAAAATATTATTATTTTTTCTATAATGTTTCATTATGGTCCTACAACAATATTTGTATGAATTAGCTATCTAAAACACTAGTACATAAAGTTCCCAACAATGGCACTAACGATGAGCATCAAGGATTCTATATGCCCAACCATATAGATCACAAGCATTCATGACTAATCTAGTCAAATTTTGCGGACTTGGGCTAACACGTTGTTCTAGATAACTAAGCATGAGATTGTTGATCATTATATTTCTAATCATAACTTGTATTACTTCAAGTGGTATGGTTAAGTGTAATTGGGGTGTAAGATGATTTTATTATTATGAAAATATTAAAATATTGAAAAGATAAAGTATTAAAATATTAAACCAATTAACTAAAAACATAAAATAAGTCTAAACTAGCCCAAGCATTAAACATTCATTTTCACTTTTTATATACATTCTAAACTTATAATAACATCACTGGGTTACCAAGTATCCACCATTAAGATTAACCAATCTGAAGATATTATGCTCTAAGTGGTCATACTTAAGTGCTATTATTGAATGAAATATTTAATCGCTAAGTATAGAAAAGTAAAATGCATTAAGAATAAAGTGTTATAAAGTATACTAGATGTTAATCGAAGTGTTGCAATGGATGGAACTAATCTTGATTTTATTATCATCATGCATAAGTATCAAAGTATATGATGCACTTGAATGAAATTATATATAACTAATATAATCCACACTATGGGCACTCAGAGGAAAAAAATTATAACTTTTACAAAGAAAAACTACAGGAGTTTGGCCAGGATACTGTTGGCGACCGTTTGGGATGTGACCGCCAACGAGTGTCCTTGAACAAGATTTAGGTGCTTGCTGGTCTCTGGCAACACCAAGGCCTAGATACCTCCAAATACACTCAGTAGTTAATGTGAGTATGTGTGTGTTCTATTGTAAAAAATGAAACGATAGGGTTGTGTGTAAAACTATAAATGACTTATCTTAAAGAGATTTAGCTAACTTTGCAAAGTACTGTGAGTTGTTGAGAGTTCCTATTCTACTCAATTGCTTAGTCTATGCGATCCTTATAATACCTACTTGTAACAAATAAAGTTTTGCAAAAACATTTGAGCACAACTTTGTGAATCTACTTCTAATTTTCCCCAGAGAAAGAGAGTTCCACAAGAAAATTAGAAATAGAGCGAGATTCAATGGAAATAGAAAGAAGAGAAAAAGAAAGCAGATTTGTGTAAAGATCTCAAATGTTTGAACAAAGTAAAATGATACGAGTAAACACTTCATAATAAAGCTATCCCAAATTCAATAACTACGAATTATTTAAACTTCCAAGGCTCAAATAAGCAATTTCTTCAAGACAATCCTACTATGCTACCAAAAATTTTTTTTTTTGCGTAAACTATCACGTACTAGACTCTATTTTGGCTAGATAATGGATGTCAACAATGGCATTTAACAGAACCTTCAAAAGACTTGAAAATTTTTGATTAAAATACCACGGAGATCTACTTTAAAGATAAAAGAAGCTATTCTGGTCCTATCAAAATACCAAATATTTTCTGAACCCTCTTGACTATTGAATTGTTCAATGGCTTGACTACATGTAGAGGCTCTCTTATAACAATCTCAATAACGGTTCTTATACATTGCACAATAATAAAATTCACTACTAAAACGCTCTTAAGGCTTTCAAACACAAGCTCTTCTATGGCAAAATTTTAATAGAAATTTTCTATCATGCAACAAGAACAATAAGAACAATCTAAAAATCCCAAAATTACTTACCAAGCATGATACTATCTAAATAACTAGCTAAAAAATTTAAACAAAATAAAAAATAATAAACATAACTCACAAGACTATAACAAAGAGGCTGAAATATTGTCTTTAACAAGTCATCTTACAAGCAATCTTTCACAATTTCTTCTTTACAATCTTCCTCCAAGACCCCGAGTGTGACCCCAAGTGTCATATATCCTTCTAACCCTTGAGGCCTTTTTATAGGGTCTCATAGGTAGTTAGGTATTACAAAATATCTTGGGTAACTTCTTTCCCAAGTAAGGAAGTTATAACTTGTCCAACAAGTTAGGAGATATTACTTGCCCAACAAGTTAGGAAGTTATAACTTATACATGAAGTTAGGAGAAAATCATGCTAACATTGGCATGTGTCTTTACAAACTTCAAATATTTCTTTCATAATTCACAACCTAAACAATAATTTTAAGAAATAAAGCCAAGATCTCCATACTATAAGCACTCCATACAATTGTCATTTTATTTTTATTTAGGATTTTAATTATTAAATATCATTAAGCCCTAGTAATTCTCATGAACAGGTGGTACTAAGAAAGTAATTCAGCATTTACCTTAGTGTAGATCAAGCACACCATCCAATGCTTGTATAATTAAATCATATGTATTTGCACTTGATGTTGGCTTTATATCCATGTAAAATTTGTTGTCGTCTTCCTTGGAAAAGTGACGTTCACTGGGAAAAGAAATTTGAATACGATGGTTGTTACCTGGTGCTATTACAGGAGGTGCTTCAATCAGCAACACATCCTTTATGTCATCTCCTGGTAACCGATTCTTCCTTCCTTGATAACCAACTGGCAGCAAGCGATTGATCTCTGATTCCTGCGCATGTTTTAAGAACGCCTCCAAATGTGAAGGCATTAGGCCTGAACCATATATCAACTGCCACCACAAAACAAGGCCCTACCGTTGCGTCTGGTAATGTTGCCGTGTGGTGTTTAGTTGCTGCCACCATGTGCCATCTCTGAGAGTGCCCCAGTATATGGAGGCTAGGATGTTAGAACCCAACAGCTTGTTGATGTTGAATCCTCCAGTGGCTTCGCTGATGTCTCTGTAAGAGAACCGATTTCCATAGTTCTTCTTCTAGTTGTCAAATTCACAATTTAACCCACCTCTATCCTATGTTCCAACAAGAATTTCGAGGGAGCAACCAAAGCGAATATAAGGCTAGATTAAGCTTTCAAACACAAAATATCTCCTTCTTTATTGCATTCATCCACCCCAGGTACAGGAATATTGGAGAGGTAATGCTCAAGCAAGATACATGCACGTTTATGGCAGAGGTGGGTTTGAGCTCCAGAACACGAAGGTCGTACTGGGCAAGGCCATGGTGCACTGTGATGATGTTGCCCTTAGTCAGGCTCGTGTAGGGCCACAGGGCCATCTCCAGAAGAGTGCGCTGGTTGGGCAAGTCTGAGAAGCCACCCCACGCTGCCTGCAACTTGGAACTCGGTGCCCAAATTCATGCACAGATCGTGAAAATCTAGATTTCGCAAGCATGTTGTTGTTTGCATTAGGCTTTATCAAGATGTATTCAAAATCAGAGCTAATGGAGTTCGTAGGGCAGGCATTCGATGAAATGCTTGAGTGGAATGTAATGAACTGGACCAGCATGATTACGGAGTATGGCCACCGTGGTAATGATAACTCTAGTGACGAAGGGCACTAGCGTGACCCTTGGATAATCCCATTTCTCCCATTTTATATGAATGGTTTTTTAGGGCGCGTATTATTTAGAGTTGTGCCATGAGGATGATAATTTGCACATGAAAAGAAAAAGATTCTTTTGTCCTGACTTCCTTGTCATGTAGTAGACCGTGGAATAATGGATTGCTATGCTCAGCTTTAATTGGTACCGTGAAATTTGGTTTACATACTGTGGTCCCTTGCAATAATGCGGAGCATCTCCTGCATCATGCGGAATTCCAATTTTTCTTTTCCATTACAGGGCACACAGATTTATATCATATAAATGATGCATATAGAAATTGAACTTCCTTCATAATCCTGCTAGAATTTGGTTAGTTGTGATAAAGATGAAAAGCAGGCATTGAGATTATCAGGATATTCATCAGTAAAGCCTAGTGGATCATAATATATATATATATATATATCTATATTGTTGCCTTGTGAAATGCAATGCTGATAATTATAGAGGGAGAACAACACATTGGTGGTCCTGTACTCATTAGTGGAGACTTGTAAGCTTGATTGAGGAACGGTGCTCCTATATTGTTTTTCCTTAAATTAAAGGAATGCTGTTGTTATCTGCATTTTGACTCTTATTCTTTTTCTTTACAAACTGAAATTATTTCCACTTCTCTAACTATCAAATTGCAAAAACCTTTAATCAATTTTATCATGCCAACCTATTCCATGAAATGGGCAAAATGTGCCAACATTTCTACCCCCTTTAAAAGCTTAAAGAAATTTATGCAAGCCCCATTTTAAAACTGAACTGTACTGAAAATTTTATTGAATTTTTACAGCTAAACAGATAAATCTTTTTGGAGGAAAATTCCCATCAAACATAAGGTTTGGTGGTATAAAAACCTCATTCCTAAAAAAAATAATAAACTGTACATTATCAAGTCCTTTATTCATGGACTATTCTTGAGATGGGAATAAAATTGTGAGGGTTACTTTGGTAGGAATCCTCATCTCTAACTTTCTCATAGGTAATTTTTGACGTGATGAAGGCTGTTCTATTTTTTTCTGGCTTGCTGGAGCTTTCAACTTGATCTTCTTGAGATTTTTTTTCAGCAATCTTCTCATCTTCTTTCTCAGATGAATTCTTCTATTCTTCCCAATTGGGTCCTTCTTCTTTTTCTTGGGACACAAAGGCTTCTTCCCATGAATCTTCATTGATTGGTTGCTCTTCTCCACTTTCCTCTTCTTGGGTGCAATTTTGATATTGTCCCCAAATATTTGATTCTTGTGAGGAATGAGAATTCATCAGCCAACCAAGCCATAAAAGGACACTCTTTAGGTGCTCCACATGCTCTAGCTTTCAAGTGAGCCTTTAACACATGTTCTGGGTAACATCTCATCACATAAGGAATGAAAGGCTTCCTCATTATTCTCCCAAAATCCATCTTCTTTGATTGTTCTTTTTCAGAACTATAATTTTCTTAGAGTGTACAAATTTTGTTTTCAACATCTCCTTTTTCAACCATTTTACTTTTTCCATTTGAAGTAATGTTATCAATCATCAAAGGTTCACTATATATGTATATTTGATTTGGTTCTCCTTTCCAAGGTAGCCACATGTGAGAATAATCTATTGATATGTAACTTGAGAAATTCTTGCTCCAACTTCTACTCAATAAGAGACTATGCGAATCTGGTATATCTGCCACTTGAATAGTTACTCTACTTCTGACATGGGGTTCAGAAGCAATTTCCAATAGGAAATTTGGTAATTGACCCACAATCTTCACTCTACTTTTATCCACTTGAACAATCTTTTTATTTGATTTTTCAGGAATCAAACCAAGTTTCTTACATACAGGCAATGCCATTATAGTAGATGTAGCTCCAAAATAAATCAAACAATTGTGTAAGTATTTATTCTTTAATTTCATTGTCAAAAAGAAAGGAGGAGCTTCCTTATTAGGAATACAACCATACAAGGTCTTTAATTTCTCATCATTATTAGACACATAACTTAACTCTGATTCTCTAACTCTCCTTTTACCTTTAGTGAACTCTAAAGCCTTTCTTTGTTGATCTCCTATTTGAAGCAACTAGTAAAAGCTAATATTGGCCTTGACATGTTTAAGGTCTTCAATCAAATCATACTCTCCATCACCAATAAAGCTTGGTTTCTTTATCCATTTATTAAAACACTGATTTGGAGTTCTTTGCTCCACTTAATTGTCTTTACCTTTATTCTTATCTCTTCTATTTGGCTCAAAATATTTTCTCTTAGTAGATGGATTAGTAATAACATTTGGGGGTCTAGAAGTAGTTAATCTTTCTTTTCATCGAAGAATATATCCATTTTCCTCATTATTATTACATTCTTTATCTAAAGACATATCTTCTTCAGAACTTGATAGAGAAGAAGTATCGCTAGATCCATTGCTAGAAGATTAACTTGCATAATGAACACTAGATAACTCATTATCAGATTCAATATCAAGAAAGTTGGACATAATAAGGTTACTTTCATCCTCATCTTCTGCTAACTTAGTGTCTTGATGTTTATGCTTTCTATTTTTCCTTTCTTCCTTGATATTAACTCTTGCCAAGGCTTTTTCAAGCTTCACTGTTTTGTTAGACATATCTTTCATTAATTGTCTTTTTTCAGATTTTACTCTTTCATGTTCTTTATCTATCTTAACATGAGATGGACCTGGTAAAGCTTTAAATTGAGCAAAATCTTGCATAGGAATCATAACTCTTTCTTCTCTTTTTTGAATTGCAATATTTTCTTCAGGATTCAAATTCAACTATTTTTCTTACTGTATAGCTTCACTAAAGTAGTCATTTAGTGTAGTTAAGTTTGGAGTTCTCCTTAACCAAATTGAAATGTTGGGGTTGACAGCCTTAAGATAAGTTTCTTTAAGCATTTCTTCTGATGGTCTATATTGTCTTTGAAAGAGTCCACAAATTCATTGAAACTTGATGTTAAAATCTCTAATTGACTCTTTAACTCCTTGCTTAGCTTGTATCAGCCCATAGTATAGTTGTTGTTGATCTAATTGATTACCAAACTGGGCTAAGAAAAAATTCTTCATGTCATCCCAACTTGTAATACTATTACTTGGTAAGTTCGAATACCAAATCTGAGCCATATCCTTTAAATTTGATACAAACAACCTACAAGCTTGATCTTGATGTTGAATATTTGCATGAGCTAAAGCTAACTCAAACATGTGAATATATTCTTCAGCTAAATAAGCTTTTCCAGGAATGAAAGGCTCAGGCAAATATTTGTAAACTACCTTAGGAATATCATTGTAATTTTGAAATCCTAATGGTGTAACTCTTTGCCAAGGATTTGCCATCCTATTCCTTTGAATAGTTGAACTCTTAGACTTTCTAGATCTTCTCTTATAAATTGATAAACTAGATATAATGGGTGATCTTCTTGATCTTCTAGTTTTCATTCCACTACTTGTTCCCAATTCAAAAACTTTCTTTTGTTCTTCTTCTGATGAAGAATCAGTCTTAGAATCAAGAATATCTTTTGAAACTTTTAAATTTTCCAAACTATCAATCTTCTTGGTCATGAACTAAAAATAGTATTTAATTTTTTAAGCCCTTATAGTAACAAAGAATTGTTGATGTGCTATAATTATAAGGCTTATGAACTTAGAGGTTAAATTTTCATCCCTCCTTCTAGTGCCAAAAGAACTATTGGCGACTGTTTGGGATGCAATCGCCAACGAGTGTCCTCGAACAGAATTTAGGTGCTTGTTGGTCTCTGGCAACACCAAGGCCCAGATACCTCCAAATAGACTCAGTAGTTAATGTGAGTATGTGTGTGTGCTGTTGCGGTGTGCTGTTGTGAAAAATGAAACAATTGGGTTGTGTGTAAAACTATAAATGACTTATCTTAAAGAGATTCAACCAACTTTGCAAAGTACTGTGAGTTGTTGAGAGTTCCTATTCTGTTCAATTGCTTAGTTTATGCGATTCTTATAATACCTACTTGTAACAAATAAAGTTTTGCAAAAACATTTGAGCACAACTCTGGGAATCTACTTCTAATTTTCCCCAGAGAAAGAGATAGTTCCACAAGAAAATTAGAAATAGAGTGATATTCAATGAAAATAGAAAGAAGAGAAAAAGAAAGCAGATTTGTGTAAAGATCTCAAATGTTTGAACAAGGTAAAATGACGCAAGTAAACACTTCATGATAAAGCTATCCCAAATTCAATAACTACGGATTGTTTAAACTTCCAAGGCTCAAATAAGCTATTTCTTCAAGACAATCCTACTATGCTACCAAAAAAAAAATTGCTGTGTAAACTATCACGTACCAGACTCTATTTTGGCTAGATAATGGATGTCAACAATGGCATTTAACAGAACCTTCAAAAGACTTGAAAATTTTTGATTAAAATACCACGGAGATCTACTTTAAAGATAAAAGAAGCTATTCTGGTCCTATCAAAATACCAAAGATTTTCTGAACCCTCTTGACTATTGAATTGTTCAATAGCTTGACTACATGTGGAAGCTCTCTTACAAAAATCTCAATAGTGGTTCTTATAAATTGCATAATAATAAAATTCACTACTAAAATGCTCCTAAGGCTTTCAAACACAAGCTCTTCTATGGCAAAATTTTAATAGAAATTTTCTATCGTGCAACAAGAACAATAAGAGCAATCTAAAAATCCCAAAATTACTTGCCAAGCATGATACTATCTAAATCACTAGCTAAAAAATTTAAACAAAATAAAAAATAATAAACATAACTCATAGGACTATAACAAAGAGGCTGAAATGTTTTCTTTAACAAGTCATCTTATAAGTAATCTTTCAAAATTTCTTCTTTACAATCTTCCTCCAAGACCCCGAGTGTGATCCCAAGTGTCATATATCCTTCTAATCCTTGAGGCCTTTTTATAGGGTCTCATAGGTAGTTAGGTATTACAAAATATCTTGGGTAACTTCTTTCCCAAGTAAGGACGTTATAACTTGCCCAACAAGTTAGGAGATATTACTTGCCCAACAAGTTAGGAAGTTATAACTTATACATGAAGTTAGGAGAAAATCATGCTAACATTGGCATGTGTCTTTACAAACTTCAAATATTTCTTTCATAAGTCACAACCTAAACAGTAATTTTAAGAAATAAAGCTAAGATATCCATACTATAACGCTCCATACAATTGTCATTTTATTTTTATTTAGGATTTTAATTATTAAATATCATTAAGCCCTAGTAATTCTCATGAACAGGCGGTACTAAGAATGTAATTCAACATTTACCTTAGTGTAGATTAAGCACACCATACGATGCTTGTATAATTAAATTATATGTATTTGCACTTGATGCTGGCTTGATATCCACGTAAAATTTGTTGTCGGCTTCCTTGGAAAAGTGACATTCACTGGAAAAAGAAATTCAAATATGGTGGTTGTTACCTGGCGCTATTACAGGAGGTGCTTCAATTAGCAACACATCCTTTACGTCATCTCTTGGTAACCGATTCTTCCTTCCTTGATAACCAACTGGCAGCAAGCGATTGATCTCTGATTCCTGCGCATGTTTTAAGAACGCCTCCGAATGTGAAGGCATCAGGCCTGAACCATATATCAACCGCCACCACAAAACAAGGCCCTACCATTGCGTCTGGTAATGTTGCTGTGTGGTGTTCAGTTGCTGCCACCATGTGCCATCTCTGAGAGTGCCCCAGTATATGGAGGCTAGGATGTTGGAACCCAGCAGCTTGTTGATGTTGAATCCTCCAGTGGCTTCGCTGATGTCTCTGTAAGAGAACCGATTTCCATAGTTCTTCTTCTAGTTGTCAAATTCACAATTTAACCCACCTCTATCCTATGTTCCAACAAGCATTTCGAGGGAGCAACCAAAGCGAATATAAGGCTAGATTAAGCTTTCAAACACAAAATATCTCCTTCTTTATTGCATTCATCCACCCCAGGTATAGGAATATTGGAGAGGTAATGCTCAAGCAAGATACGTGCACGTTTATGACAAAGGTGGGTCTGAGCTCCAGAACACGAAGGTCGTACTGGGCAAGGCCATGGTGCACTGTGATGATGTTGCCCTCAGTGAGGCTCGTGTAGGGCCACAGGGCCATCTCCAGAAGAGTGCGCTGGTTGGGCAAGTCTGAGAAGCCACCCCACGCTGCCTGCAACTTGGAACTCGGTGCCCAAATTCATGCACAGATCATGAAAATCTAGATTTCGCAAGCATGTTGTTGTTTGCATTAGGCTTTATCAAGATGTATTCAAAATCAGAGCTAATGGAGTTCGTAGGGCAGGCATTCGATGAAATGCCTGAGTGGAATGTAATGAACTGGACCAGCATGATTGCGGAGTATGGCCACCGTGGTAATGATAACTCTAGTGACGAAGGGCACTAGCGTGACCCTTGGATAATCCCATTTCTGCCATTTTATATGAATGTTTTTTTAGGGTGCATATTATTTAGAGTTGTGCCATGAGGATGATAATTTGCACATGAAAAGAAAAAGATTCTTTTGTCCTGACTTCCTTGTCATGTAGTAGACCGTGGAATAATGGATTGCTATGCTCAGCTTTAATTGGTACCGTGAAATTTGGTTTACATACTGTGGTCCCTTGCAATAATGCGGAGCATCTCCTGCATCATGCGGAATTCCAATTTTTCTTTTCCATTACAGGGCACACAGATTTATATCATATAAATGATGCATATAGAAATTGAACTTCCTTCATAATCCTGCTAGAATTTGGTTAGTTGTGATAAAGATGAAAAGCAGGCATTGAGATTATCAGGATATTCATCAGTAAAGCCCAGTGGATCATAATATATATATATATCTATATTGTTGCCCTGTGAAATGCAATGCTGATAATTATAGAGGGAGAACAACACATTGGTGGTCCTGTACTCATCAGTGGAGACTTGTAAGCTTGATTGAGGAATGGTGCTCCTATATTTTTTTTCCTTAAATTAAAGGAATGCTGTTGTTAACTGCATTTTAACTCTTATTCTTTTTCTCTACAAACTAAAATTCTTTCCACTTCTCCAACTATCAAACTGCAAAAACCTTTAATCAATTTTATCATGCCAACTTGTTCCATGAAGTGGCCAAAATGTGCCAACAGATACTAAGCAAAGATATCCTATATATTGTGGGTATGTGCATTTATATAGATAAAGTACTAGACTACATCAATACATCAAAGTATGCATTGACACTTATGCATTGATGGGGCTATGTTAATGCATGTCTATCAACATAGCCAACTAATTCAAACATCATCAAGTAGGAATTTATCTTAGCTCTTCTAGGGAAATAGTATCTTTTATGTGGTTGCTTATGCTAGTATGGTCATGCGTATGCATGTGTTACGTTGATCTTGTTGCTTATATAATTTCATGAGGTGTACTTGCTATAATTCTAACCTATGGACTAATGTGTTATGTACACTAATATTATGCCTATAGGTGCTGTGATCATTGAGGTGTAGTCCATCATGTGTCCACTCTAGAACACTTGCCTAATATTGGACTTAAGAGTGGTGCTGAGTGATGCTTCTTCAAAGAAATGTTATTACAAATTTGAGCATATGTTTTGGAAGAAAATATTGCTAAAATAAAAAGTTTCATTTCAATATATTCCTATTATTTAGAAGAAATTTCTAGCTTTATTTTGATGAATAGAAAATTTGGTTATAACCACATTTATTTAGTATCCTAGGAAGGTGAGCCTTGTGAGTGAAACATTTAACCATTAAGTGAACTTGGTTGACATGTTGAAATACTGAAGGAATGAATTGTTGGATGCATATTCCTTTATTGAATTAAATAAATTATTTTATTTTATGTGATTTTGTGAGGATATTTCATAGGATTCTTGTTGGACCTACTTGAGAGACTCATTTCTAGTTGATTTTAAAATTTTTTATTTAGATTGTAATATAATATTATTCATGAATTCTTGGATTTAATATATTTGGTAATTTAAAATATACAAATTCAAGAAACTAAATATGCTCTAAGGATGATCAAATGGTTGTGTCATGGTTTTTTCATTGTATTAGTAGGGGTATGTACCTCTTAGATATATAGCCAACATGAAACTTTCGTTAGGTCACACCTTCAATTCTATTAGGTAACATTGAAGTATAAATTAAAAATAAAAAATTTTATAAAATAAATTCTAAAACTGGTTCAATATATCCAAGGAATTTTAGCGGACATAAGTAAAAATTGTAGTTTCATAACTCAACATTATCGATTGGAATCGAACACATAACTTGGAGTTTCTAAATTTAATAGTCTTACTACTTGGCTAATGCCTCATTATTCATTGTGTTAGTGATAATCTCATCCTTGCAATAATATAGAATAAGGGATATAAAGAGTCATCACTTAAAGATTTAATGCTCATCTCACAAAGGTAGGAACTTAGGAAAATTAGTGGATGAGAAAAAAACCTAATCTCTTTTCATCTAGTTTTGCCCATGCTCAAACTAAGTCTTATGACTTGAGAAACAAGCATGTTACCATAAATACAAATGATGATCCCTTAAAATGACATACAATATGTATGTAAAAATATATCATCAATAAAAAATCTATGCTTTTTGATTTTTATAAAATATATAAAGAATAATAGGATTTAGTAAATCATTAATGCTATAATGGCATTACTTTGGAGAAGTGCCACTTAGCACCACCTATGAGTTCAAAAGTAGCCCAATGATCCAAAGTGGATTTAAGATGGACTATGGCTCAACGATCATAACACTTACAAGCATAACATAAGTTCATACAATATGTTATTTCAAAGATTATGGAGGTAGTAAGTACACCTTAGGTAATCATATAATCGACAAGATCAATGAGACACCCACACCTGAATGACCATAACTAAAACAAGAAAGCATGTAGAGATATCATTCTCCTAAAATAACTAAGATGCATTTCCACTCTAATGCATCTAGTTATAATCCCTTCTTTAAAGAGAAGGATAATGGCTATAGCTAGAGAGGGAAATCCTCTTCAACAAGCCTACATATAAGATTCACAAGATATCAAGACCATGTAGTTCTTTAATATGATAATTAAAATAGCATGAAACTTGTAAGGATTCCATACTTCTTCCATTCCTCATGTGAAAAGGAAAGCAGCCATCAAATCATCAATAAGTCATACTCTCCATACTCTCATCCACTTGAAAGAATTGATGTTATCAAAGATTAAGTCTTTGTTCATGCACTTTTTTAAATGTGGAGAGTAAAGTAGATATTGAAGGTATTGAACAACTTAAAGTTCATCTAAAAATTACAGATAAGAAGTTCAATGACTAGGATAACCAATTGTAAAGTAAAAATGTTGAACTCAAATTGATATCTAATTAATATTTAAACATGCCTAGCAACCTAGTTTAAGGAAGAAAAGATTTATTATTTTTAAGACAAATGACATCAACCTTTCTACCTAGGGAAAAATCTCACTTAAAATGTAAACAAATCCTCTACATATTTTAGTGATACAAATGTGTAGACATTTAGAGATACTTATTCCTTCTCTCTGGAGCCTTGTACCATTCTTTTCCCTTTAGAAAACCATGGAGCATTCCCTTCTCTTTTGATAGTGTTAGGACATTTCATTCTCTTTTGAGAACCTTGGGATATTTCTTTCTCTTCGAGAATCATGGGACATTTCCTTCCTTTCCTTCCAATTATCTCCCTCATCCCTCATCCTTGATTTTTTTATCTTGTTTAATGTATCAATCCATCAAGGAAGTGATAGCACTAGGCCAACCATGTCCTACTCTACTTTGCACAATTTGTCTAGATCAAAGATTAGATTATCCATCTTTTTCCAAGATGCTTAATGTGGATCATTAAACTTAGAAGCATGGGCAGGAAAGGAAGAGGTGGGGTGCAGGGGGAAGAGGATGGGAGAAGATGAATAAGTTCCCAAAAATAAAAAAAATCTTTGCTACAAATCACACACTAAATTCATTGTGGTTTACTTGGGTAGTCCATACTTGGAGGGTAGTTTGCAAGCACATCTCTAGATTTTTTTGCTCTCAAATGTGGTTTGAAGGGTACCACACCCTGTACAAGCTCTAAGCTCTACTTTGGAGTGATTTTATGCTACAAATCCACTCAACCCTATAGGGTCTTGACAAACTTAGAAAGTAGCTTCTAGAATCCCACAATGTTTACAACTTGAGCTCTACTTTGGAGTGTTGTGATGCTACACCAATACTCAATCTTGTAGGATCTAGACAAGCTCAATCAAGATGCCTTCTCGCAAGAAGCACATCAATCCTACAAGGCAGCAAAAGAGAACAACAATCATAAGGAAAGAATGCAACTAAGTTTTTTGATCCTTTCACTTTGAGGCACAACTCACTTTGACCAATTACAAATAGACAAATGTTTGTACAATGAAGAAAAATATTGAATAAAATGATTGCTTGATGATTACAATGATAATACAAAAGGTTGCACATTTCCCAATGATAATGATGTCTTCTTATATCCACTATGTTTCCAAATTCATCTTGGAACTCATGCAATGGCTAATAACGGTCATGGAAGACATCTTCTTTGTGATTGAGATGTATTTCTACATCTAGCCTCCATTCTAGGAAGACGTCTTCTTCTGGTGATAGACGTCTTTCTAAAACTAGCCTTCATTCTACAAAGACATATTCTTTTGATGAAAGAAATCTTTCTCTTCATAAAGACATTTGTTATTTTGTAGAGATGTCTTCTCCTGTGCTACATTCAATTTTTCCAAGACATCTTCTATTTCTTGAAGATGTCTTTCTTCACCTTCCTTTTCACTTTGAATTCTTTATTTCTTATTGAAGTTGTTGAACTTCATCATGTCTTCCTTGTCTCATTCCAAGGTCTTGATGATGTCAACTTTGCTTGTAAGTCCTTGAGGTCTATAAAGTCCTTGTCCACACTCTTGCTCTACAAACACAATCAGCAACACAAACATACAAGCATCCTTGTACTCCATTTTACTTAACATTTTGACAAACCAAAAGGTCAACAATCTCCTCCCTTTTGGTGATGTTCAAAACTTAAGAAAATGGGTTAGTAAACATACAAATATCCAAATATTTCCATAACTATACTCTTCCCATTTTTGAATAGCAACAAGAAGGATAAAGCACATAAATTTATCAAAAAATAACAATATACCAATAGTATAATCAAGAACACAAGTCTTTCCCTTTGTAAAAAGAAAGGAAAGGTCATAAAAATTCCAATAGTGCTTAATCATAGTTGCACAATAGTCACAAAAGATATGCATTGAGCACAATATCTATCTCTAAGTATATCATAAAGTAATTTTATCAACCTTTCATAATAGAAATGAAAGTATTTCTTGCATTAATGAAGTCCAAATA
>MNCI01023539.1:6133-49081 GCA_015680685.1 Gnetum montanum | reverse complement strand
ACATCTCTTAGCACAATCTTCAAAGGGTTGAAAATGTTAAATGAGCTAGGAGCTACCCCTTATTGAAATCAAAATTTTTAGGATTAGATAACCTATATTTTTGAATCAATAAACTTAGAAGGTAAGCCAATATGTCATGAATCTATTAGTACTCACCTCTTATGAAAGTATCATGAAGGTAATTATATGGCAAGAATAAAAGGATACACCTATAAGTGTAAAATAAATTCTCATGAAGAAGGACATATACTAAAATCAAGATGAGAAAATGCCCAAAAATAGCCAAATAGAATCTTAACACAATGTCCAAATAATAACCAATGGATATCACAAGGTAAAATGTCTGGAAGATAGCTTAACCAAGATTTAATTCTTCTTTTACTTTAAATACTATACCATACCCTTGCATGACATGAAGCCTTGCTCATTATGATATATTGTTATGTGAGTGCTTCTTAGTAGAAGTCTCCAAAGATTTTTCCTACATTAATGACCTCCAAGATAGATAATGAGGAACATGCTCCCCCTACACATTTGCAACTACTCTTGGGATTTTAAGATCATTTTGTAATAGTTTTAAATCATCAAAGTAGTACAATTGTAAGTCAAAAAAAAGATCAAATGTGGAGACTAAGGTCTCTAGGCAATAATATGGATAATATTCAAAGATGTGTCTACTTAAAAATCATGACTTATCACAACAATGGCTAAAGTATCCCAAAGGGCATGAGCTTAGAACTAAATCATCACAAGAGGTATAGATCATGTAGGATTGAAAGCAAGACAAAAAACCAACTAAAATAATTACAAGATAAAAGCCCAGAGAAAATTAATACAAGTGCTACACTACATATTTTCATAAATTTCATCAAGCTCAAAATGAATATAAGAGATACTCTAAACAATTATTTCAACAATTTTTTGATCTAGACAAGACATAAAATAATTTTGGACTTCTCAAATCTTGTACCTATTAATTAGCAAGCAAAGAGATGGAAACTTACCTTGACTTACCTTGCTTGCAAATGAGAAGGGAATATTAATGGAGTTTGAGATGAGGTCCCCTATCATGAAGTACCTCCCCATCCTTAGGTTCTCTTTCATTAGATAGTGTATGTGATGTCTTTATTTGTTAATGATCCTTATGAAAGAACCCTTGATCACTTATTACATCATTTTGAATTTTCCACTTCTCTTCATTTTAAACTACTAGTTCTTGCACAATTTCCTTATCGAAGTCTTTTTGACAAGAACAAGCATCATTCTTGTTTTGATCATCATGAGAATAGTTACGGGTTTGCTTACTACCATAGCTTTTACACACAAATTATCCTCCTCATAAATAACGTTATCAAACCTAATTATGCTTGAGCTTGAATTTTTCTATGTGGCATTTTCAAAATTCTTTAGCTATTTTTTAGGAGACTTCTCTTCTTGAACCTTTCTATAATCCTTATTTAAAGAGGTCAGTTGTTGAATCTTAGCTTTTTATCTAAGATCTCTCCTTTCACTTTAGTGTGAATAACATCTAGCTTAGAAATTACAAATTTCTTTGCCTTCCTAATCAAATAGTGTAAAATAAAAATTTCTTCTTTAAGTTCACCATACCTTAACGTTTTGTGGTTTCCCAACTTAGGTAGTCCACACTTAGAGGGTAGTTTGCAAGCACACCTCTAGACTTTGTTTCTCTCAAATGTGGTTTGAAGAGTATTACACCTTGTACAAGCTCTAAGCTTCACTTCGAAGTGATTTGATACTATAGATCCACTCAACCCCACAAGGTCTCGACAAGCTTAGAAAGTGGTTTCTAGGATCTCACAACCTTTTCAACTTGAGCTCTGCTCTAGAGTATTGTGGTGCTACACCAACACTCAATCCCACAGGATTTCAACAAGCTCAATCAAGATGCATTCTCATAAGAAGCACATCAACCCCACAAGGCAACAAAAGAGAATAACAATCATAAGGAAAGAATGCAACAAAGTTTACTAAACCTTGCACTTTGGGACACATCTCACTTTGACTAATTATAGACAAAAAAATGATTCTACAATGAATAATACTATTGAATACAATGATTGCTTGATGATTACATAATGATAATACAAAAGCTTGCATATTTTCCAATGAGAATGATGTCTTATTATAGCCACTATGTTTCCAAATTAATCTTAGAACTCATGCAATGACTAACTAATGGTCATGGAACACATTTTCTTCATGACTGAGACATCTTTATGCATCTAGCCTCCATTCTAGGAAGACATCTTCTTCTAATGAAAGACATCTTTTTGCAACTAGCCTTCATTCTACAAAGACATCTTCTCTTGATGAAAGGCATCATTCTCTTTAGAAAGACATCTACTATTTTGTAGAGACGTCTTCTCCTAGGCTACCTTCAATTGTACCAAGATGTCTTCTATTTCTTGGAGACATCTTTCTTTACCTTCCTTTGCACTTTGAATTCTTCATTCCTTATCCAAGTTCTTGAACTTCCTCATGTCTTCCTTGTCTCACTCCAAGATCCTAATGATGTCAACTTTTCTTGTGAGTCCTTGAGGTCTATGAAGCCCTTGTCCATACTCTTGCTCTACAAACATAATTATCCACACAAACATACAAGCATCCTTGTACTCCATTTTACTTAACGTTTTGGCACACCAAAAGGTCAAAACTTAAAGCATCAGGATCCTATTCCATAGTATTGAAAACTTAATTCGTACTTCTTGATCATCCCAACTAGAAATCATCAATACAAAATTAGGTTTATGTTCAACTGGATTTAATTTATGATTCTTATCTTAAATTTTTTTTACCATTCGCATTCAAAGGACTATGAAAAAAAATCCATAGTATTTTCATTTTTAACACAAACATAGCATTTAATTCATGGGATTTCCAAAGTATTTTGAGAAAAACCTCCAAAAAGAGATTATTTGTTTTAAAACTTGTTTTGTTCTTAAGGAGCTTGATGTTTCTCATACCCATAGTAAGAGGATCGATTACCTAGTATAAGGGCAACATATAGGCTCTTAAAGCCACTATAATTATTTTTTTCATTCTCCTTCCAAGGATTATTACTTGTATTACTCTCATATGACTATTTCACCTCACTGTTATCTTTCTTTCCTACCTTGTAATCCATCAAAATGTCAGTAATCCAAATCACCTCCTTCTATTTTGTGATCTTTCAAGTTTTAAGCTTATGTTAAACCCAAGGTTTGAGGCCATTGATAAAGAGTTTGTATTTGCTAACCTCATCAATCTTTGGGATTTGTATGATAAGATTTTAATACTCTTGAATATATTCCTTTAGCTTCCTAATGTGTTGAATCTCTTTTAAATTCATCCAATATTTATTAATAGAACTGCTCAAATGGAAGTTTTTAATCAATGCCTTCTTGAATTAGTCCCATGTTGTTTTGGATCTACCTATTGTAGCTCTTTCTTTTTAAAGAATTATAATCCATCAATTTTTTGCAATTCCACCTAAGAATTGGGTAATGACATGGGCTTGTTTTTTCCTTAGTGTACTCACACATTTCCAAGAACTCTTCCATCTTAGAAAGAAAAGCATTAATATCTACACCATCTCTATCACCCTCATAAACTTTTGGCTCATTTACTTAAAACTTGGGAATCAACCATCTTATTCCTAATGCCAATGTCTTTGCTTGATGGCTAATTGATTTTTTAAATTTAAATTTCATTTTATTAGCTCTTGGCCAATGCTTTTTAGATATCTACCAATCTCAACCCTTATCCTTAAAGTTAGATCTCCTAAACAAAAAGTTGGAGATAATCAATAAACATCTCTAAGATGGCATTTTACCTACATTTTTTAGTATTTCAACTAGTATAAATGTTAATTCAACATTGTTACATCCACTCATCAAAAAGCCTCCAAGATCATCATCATAAGTTGTATTTTGGGCTCTCATAGGTCCCTAGAAGGTGTTTCCAATTATGATCCAACATATTAGCATCAATTTCAATGCCTTTAGTAGTTTTAGAAATCGGTAACACTAGGTGAACTGATGCAAGCATCAACATCACCTACCTTAGTCACCACTATATCATCACATCAAAACTTATCTCATGGCCTTTATTTCACTCTACATCAATCTTGAGGTAACATGCATCAATTTTTGTTGTTACAAAAAGCTTAGGAAGACATGAACTAACACATTTTTCCTATGTATGGCTAGGTGCATTAGTGTGACATGCCTTATTCATCTTTGTAACATGCATCATAAATTTGCCTCTAGACTATACTTTTAACCTTGATAGATCCCTAGTGACTAGCTCATATAATCCTTGAGACATCGAACATTAGTTCTAGTAGATTTGGGGGTAGTTCTAAGGATTGAAACTACACCATGCACCTAGGTGATGCTGGGTGACACTGACATTAGTATCAATGTTACATAGCCATTGTCACTTGTACGGAAAATCATCAAACTTAACCTTTGACAATAATTTTGGATTCCATATAATTAACAAAGTTTATTTGACATTATCTTAACATGTCAAAAAAAGTTCCTAGGATCTTGGAATATTAGTGCAGGAGATAGAACAAGTGTTAACATTGACAAAGATGATGCTAATGCTAGATCTTGCATTATCAACATCATCTACATGTACAAGAACTTTGAGTTTCCAAAAATGAACTCTGAGTTAGCTATACTTTAACCATAGATGAAATCTAACAATCCTAACTATATAAATACCAAGCTCAAACATGAATTTTAGGTCATTTTCTTGAGATTCAAGAGCACTTTTCAAATTGTGAGAGATTTATAGTGAAAGTACTTGCATCAACTATGTTATCTACATGCTCCTTGACCACCCTAGCATCCCATGCAGTTTGTGAGCTCAATCTTGGTGCCAACATCATTAATAGCACACATGGACATGCTAATGCTAGTGTCAACATCACCTACTATAATGTTAGCATCACCAAGGTCTATGTTAGCATCACCTAATTGTAGTACTAGCATCACCTATAAGATAGTTCATGGAAATAACCTTGTTTTGACACAGAAATAGCTCCAAGAAATGTTAGTAGATCCTCCATCCATATATACATCCATAAGAGATAAAATTTAAGTGTTTAAAATATTTATTTACTCATAAATTAAGTTTTAATTAGCAATTTTACTCCATAGTTTGTACCCCCACACTTTATAGTACTTGGCCCTCCTTAGGAGGCAAACTCTATCTATTTACTTAGCTTATCATTTTCTTTTACTGGAAAGGGGAACTAAATCCTTTTCCATAGGTCATGTTTCCATTTTATTT
Organism: Gnetum montanum; assembly: GCA_015680685.1. Taxonomy (NCBI): domain Eukaryota; kingdom Viridiplantae; phylum Streptophyta; class Gnetopsida; order Gnetales; family Gnetaceae; genus Gnetum; species Gnetum montanum. The sequence continues at coordinate 43,780 of MNCI01023539.1, read as the reverse complement.
TTAGTTTTATACTTTCTATCATTTTAAATTATGTTTATATTACTTAGATTTTACTATACAGCACCCATATTTCATTAGTTTTAGCATTAAGTTCATCATCAGTTTGCTATACCCCTATGAGTTCTACATTGAACAGTAGGCTAAGTTTGTGTTCGATTAGAGGTTCATGTTCTTTCTTTTTATAATCATTGATATATCAAGTGTTATATCATTATAAAGACCATTTATAGGCACAATTTAGATATTTAACATATAATTCATGAAGGTATCCTTCTAAGTTTGTGATAAAGGAATTTTGCAAGAACAATTTTGCTACTTGAAGGAGGAGCAATAGGTTTTCTAGTGTCTTAAACCCATTGCCTAGAAGTCCATAGTTCATTTCTAGCATATATTTTATTTTTATTATTTGATATCTTACTCTCTTTTCCCATTTACACTTGATCCTTCCAAGTATGTGTAGAAGATAGTATTTGATACAATGTTTGGTTAAGCATCCAATTCATCTCAAAGTTCCCAAGTATGTAAACCAATGAAAATGTAGAAAGCTCAAGCATGCATAGAATCCTTGAATAAATATAACTACAAGGTTGCATGTGTTAACTGAGATCTTAACATTACATTATCTAAAAATGAACTATGGAGGATGGATATGTACAAGGCTATCAATAGCCTAGAACCTTTCCTACCCAATCCCAACCATCCTGTTGAGCTAGATTAGTTTGAGAGGATAATGCTATTAGAATATCTTGCTATCAGGGATGAAATTTAGGCATTAGATAGAACTAAAATTAAATAAAAGAATAACATGATGGATTTTTTAGTGAGGCATCCCAACATTACTTTTAGTAGAGGTTATCAACTCCAAGACTAGAATAGCAAGGAAGTGGCATTAGCATTCATGATGATGATAAGGATGAGAACTCTCATACTTTACTACCTACAGAACTCTTTCATCAGCCCATAATACAATTAGACATATCCATTCTTTAACATGTCAAACTCATGAAATTCATCAATCTATTCTTCATGCATGCTCCCCAAAGAACTTTCCTTATTGCACCTACTACCACTATTCCTGCTGCTATTGGCCCATCTATGGTAACTTTGCCACCAACATATAAATTGTTGCTAAGCAAAACTGCTATTAATCTAACACCTCACACACAAACTAAAAATATTGATATATTTTCTATCCTATTCCAATCATCGTTCCTTACACCACAAATTCAACAACATTAGGCTTCACTATTTTTTCTTTTACCTACCTAGAATTTTCCTTAATACAATGTTCCACAATCCATTTTACCTTTAATGGCAACTTTCTAGCTATTGCTACCTACTCATAATTCCATTTTGAATAATCCTATTGTTTCAAGTATCCTTGTATCCCACCTAAACTAATGCTTCTTCTCTAAGACCTATCATCTAGGTTACAAGCTAATGATAATCAAACACAAAAAGCCACAACATTGCATGGAGAAAGTTCTACAATTTACATTGCTCATCTTCTTGTTGACCTAATTAGTCCATTGATCCCACTTAATCAAGTTTCCAAATAGGCATATTTGTCAAATCTACTAAGTATAATGGAAAACTTAATCCAACCAACTATGTTATTACCTTTTGCAATGAGTACATGCTATTGGCTAATTATCCTTATACTAACTTAAGAATCTTTTTGAACTCATTGATAGACAAAGCACTTAAATGGTATAGGATCCTTCCTCATAGATCCATTATTTTCTTAGAGAAACTTTTCATAGTCTTTATGGAGAGATTCAAGTACAATATTAGCAAGGGTGATACACTATAGAAACTATTGGCCATCAAGAAGGATTATACCAAACATATTTCTAAGATTCTAAGTTCATCTCACTCATTCACTTCTTGATGATCAATGACTATATTTTCTAAGGAGTTGTCAATTACTATGTTAGCAGCCAATTGATCTATCCTAGGTTACTTAGCCTCCATGATGTCATTACTTGAATAAAATACATCATGGAGGTAACAATCCAACATAAAGAGCCTAAATGAGTTATTCCCTAATAAGGTCAAGAAATTAAGAAAAAAGCCTCTCAAAACGTAGGACAAATGGTAACCTCAGTGAACCAATCTTTGTCAAGTTCATCATCAAATAATGATGGAAATGGAAACATGAATTCTAAGCCCAATGGTGCTAGAAAAAATTCATCAAATGGAAGTCAAAAAAGGAGGTAGCTCAAGGATAGGTAAAAATACCACAAGTTTCTAATGACCTACACTCAACTCTAAAACATGATATTAAGAGAGGGGCACATAGCCTCAAAATAGGTCTTAGAGTAATTATAAGATATATTTAGATTCTTGTAGACTCTATCCATAGATCCTTCCTAACATGTAAAATGAGATCTATCTATCCCAAGGTGGTACAATCTTAACAAATTTTGTTATAACCATGATGTTGTAGGCCATGACACAAATGACTATAATGCACTCAAAGATGACATTCATGTTATTGTCCAAAAAGGAGGAATAGTCTTGAATATGCTAATTTAACCTAATAATTAAGACATGAAAATATTCCAATCCCTTGAATTCTCATTCAAGGGGAGTATTTGCTTTTCATCTTGAACTACAATTAATCACACTAAAATCCAATTTATTAGTCAAATAGGTTCCTATCAAACTAATCTCCAAGCATCCTCATAAACTAATCCTCCTAGTTCCAAGAAATATTTTATCATTAATATCTCTATAGATAGTTCCTCTGCTCTAGATACTCAAAAGGTATGAAGAACTCCATTTTTCATAGATCTCATACCATACTATGATACTTCTTCAACCCCTTAAGATCATATGAATTCTAACCCTTCATCATTACTAAGAAGTAAGTTGCCTTTGCCTACTTCATCTCATCCAATTAATTTTCTCCTTGCCTCACCTTATTTAGTGCCTCTCTCATTGCATCCCTTATCCTCATCCACCTCATAAGAATCACCATTATTTCCTACTTTCATACCTCGAATTTGTATCCTTATCCAAGCATAAAAGGAGGCAACTCCTAATAAGGGAAAAGGGAAGGGTTAAGCCAACAAGTAATCTTATTCATAGTGAAAGAAGAAAGCAACATTTAAGAAGTCTCAAAATATATCTATGATTGTTCCAATAGCTACTTTAACTACTTCAACATCAACTATTCATCTAGTACCTACATATTCCAAAGTTTCAACATCAAAGAATCAAGCTTTACCTCAAATTACTACAATGATAAAGTTAAAAGGAATAAATCGTTTCCTTTTTTATCTTATTTCTATCTTCAATGAGTATTTTTTAATATTAAAAGAGTTTTTTTAGATCATTACCATTACAATCAATATTCAACCCCATGTTCAAGTTATTGCGTTGATGGTTAATACTCCATAGTATAAGGTGACCTACTTGGTTTTCAAATGAAGAACATCAAAATCCATCCTATAATGAGTGTCATATGCTACCTTTACATTTACATTACTATATGGATCAAAGATAACATAACACTGCCTCTAGTATACATGGATGATGAAGCTAGATCCAATCTCATTTCATAGACTATCATCATATGTCTTAGCCTTGAAAAATAGGTCACATACTCAAACTCCAACTTTACTTTAATTTTGTTTAGTAGAGGTAAAGTAGAAATCATAGCATTAATTAAATTACCTTTCTCGATAGGAAATTATATCACTTCAGAAGCTATTTTTGAAGTAATTAGGGGCTCCTTAGGGATAAAAAAATATATTTTAAGAAGGTCTTAGTTAGCTTATTATCATGTAGTTTTTTACCTATATAGTAGAAGATACAGTGTTCATGCAAGAATAGGGAAGTAATCATTTGTGTTGATCTTGAAGTCCATATCATCTTCCCCTTATACATGCTAGAGGAAACTATGCTAGGCTCCCAAACCACTACTATGAGTTAAACACCATCATTAGAAGAAACTAATAAGTCCAATGTTATCATTTTGGGGTTATTTAATTTTACAAATTCATACATATAAGCTTTGGTGGACTAGAAGTTGTAGAATTCATTAAAAGTATTAAGGGTCCTACCCATTTTCAATTTAAGAAAAGTATTACCAACATAACCCTTACCTGAGAATCTTACCATCTTTACCTTATTATCTTCATACTATTAATCAATCTTCTAGCCTTATCTTAATTAGCTATGCTTGCACATTCTATTTACTATATGCTATTTTATCTTATGTTATTCTTTTCCTTAATTTATGCCTTTGTTACTAACTTTAACATTTTTAAAATATTATTTTTATGTAGTATTTTGTTTCATCTCTTTTCACACCTTATCTAGCAAAAATAAAAATCATAAAAGCATAAAATATAAAATGAAAAGTTTCATAAAAAAATAGAAAACTAAAAAACATAAAAATATAAAGATAGAAAATCCATAAACAAAATCATTTGTCATTTTACCATAGTTCCTTGTACCATAGTTCTTAATCTTTAAAATGTTCATACAATACATATTAAATATAAACACATCATCTAGCAAAGAAATCAAGACTAAAAACATAGCCAACATCTCACCACTATACCTTTTTCATTCTCCTTCCACAAGCATCACCTCTTTAATTTCTATTATCTCCATCTCTCCTTTCTCTTTCTTTGCATCATTCATTCATCATTATTTATCAATCTTTGAGAAATTTAGCCATTAATCATCCTTGAACCCAACCATCATCATCTTGCTTATCCTTTAGGAATTATAAACCTTACCTCTATCATTTTGAGTAGTCCATCTGTATCCAATTGGAGGCATCCTAGCTGGCATATTGTTATCCATAGTAACATCATCCATCATCATGTAACAACCATGTTCAACTTCACCTTGGGGATGGTCTATTTATTGTCATCCAAAATCTTTGTAATGAAGTGTATTATCTGATGAACTCATATGGGAATCAACATCTAGATCCTATCAATCAAGCCTACATCAAACAAAGCTATACATAATGCTTCAAAAAAGAGAGAAAAAACTAGATTTTTTCTAACCCTTATCTTTTATTTCACTCCTCTCTCTCTCTCTCTCTAATTCTATTACATCTCTTCTATGCAATTTCATCTATTTTTCCCAACCTCTACTTGTCTCATTCTACTATGATTTCTTCTTCTCAGCATACTATGATGAGGATGTTTATCAATGATCTATCTCATGTAGAGAATAATGAGTGCTCTACCATTTTTACTTCATGTGAGAATGTGTTGACCTTGAGTGGGATAAAAAGAAAATATATCAATTTATCAACTATCTATATCATTAGAGTGTGAAATTTAGTCATGCCCCACTTCTGTGGCATAACACCTTAACATAGTGTACAGGTGATGTCTTTTATTTTTTTCCCTATTTTCTTGATTTTACAACTTTACATTTCATCTTTTATTTCACATGATTCTCCATTCTTCTAATTCTTCTCTAATTTGTTTCCTTCCTCTCATCAACACATCCATGAAGATTAAGAAAATTTATCCTATTTCAATGAGGGTATGTTGAGAGTTTAAGTGGGATAAGATATGAACATCATTAATGAAATTCTTTTGTCCATCTTGTGTATAGAATTTAGTCATGCCTTCCTTTTGTGGCATAACATTATTATCATGTACAATGTATTGATTATATCCTATCATTATTCCCTCATCTTTCTTCTTTTCTCCAATTTTCTTTTGTAGATACATCACCAACCCATCATTCATTCTCTTCTTGATGTATTCTCCTTCAATATCTCAGAAACATCCATAAGAGAAGGTAATGTTATGCCCACTTTTTTTTAGTATTTTAAAAATTGGTACAAGTATGATTTTGGCATTGTTACATCCACTGGGCTATCAAAAATTCTCAAAATCATCATCATAAGTCATATTTAGGAATTTAATAGGTCCTTAGAAGGTATTTCCAATCATGATCTAGTATAGAAGCATTAATTTTAGTACTCTTGGTAGTTTTGAAAATAGGTGATGCTAATGCCATTATCAATGTCACTTTTCTTAGTCATCTTTACATAACCACATCAAAAATTTTATTAATGTTGAACCTCTAACACCTATTTTACACTAGTCTCAAGATGACAAGCATCAAATTTTGTAGTTTCAACAATTTTTGAAAGATATGAAATAACAAATTTTTTAAAGCATGGCTAGATGACATTTATGCCATCATTAGCATCACATGTCTTAGTCATATTTGCAACATGCATTACAAATTTTCCTATCGATCATAGTTTTGACCTCGACATATCCTAGGTGACTAGCTTACATCATGATCGAGGCATTGGACATTAGTTTTGGTAGATTTGAAGGTAGTTTTGAGGGTTGAAACTATACCATACACCTAGGTGACATTGGGTAACATTAGCATGAGCATTACCTAGTTACCATCACCTATAAGGAAAATAACCAAACTTGACCTTCATTAATACTTTTCAACCCTAGTTAATTATTGACATTCATTCGACATCATCCTAGCATGTTCAACTTTAGTTTGAACATCAATAGTAGTTGCTAGGATCTTGGAATGTTAGTTTGAGAGATAATGCAAGTGTTGATGATGACACAAGTGACATTGACATCAATGTTAGTGTCACTATATCATTAGCATTACCTACATGCACAAAAAATTTAGGATTCTAAAAACAAGCTCCAAGTTAGTTGTACTTAACTCTAGGTGAGATTTGAAAATATTAATCCTATAAATACTAGGTTAAAACATGAATTTTATGCCAATTTCTTACAATTTGAGAGAACTTTTTAAATTTCAAGGAATCTAGAGTAAAAGTACCTATATTAATTACATCACCTCTATGCTTCTCGACCGCCCCAAATGCTCCTTATAGTCTATAAGCTTAGTCTTGCTACTTCCATCATTTGGCAACACATGTAGACATGCTAATACTAGCATTAGCATCATTTGCTACAACATCAGTTTTAGTGTCACCTACTATAATACTAGCATCACCTATCGGATAGTCCATGGAAATGATCCTATTTTGGTCCCAAAATAACTCCAAATAGTTCTATTAGATGCTCCAACCATATCTACAATGTTAAGTGTTATTGTTACCAAGGCTTATGTTAGCATCACCTGCTACAATACCAACATCACCTAGGGGATAGTTCATGGAAATGAGCTTATTTTAGTTCTAAAACAACTTCAAACAGTGTTGGAAGATCCTTTATCTATATCTACACTTATAAGAGGTTATATGTTAGTGTTTATACCTCTTATTTGCTCAAAAATTAATTTTTAATTGTCAGTTTTACTCCATAATTTGTATCCCATACTTTGTAGTACTTAGCCTTCCCTAGTAGGCAAACTTTGTCCATTCACTTAATTAAGCATTTTTATATATTAGGAATAAAAAATCAAATCCTTTTCCATATATCATGTTTCCCTTTTCTTTTTAGTTTTATGTTATCTATTAGTTTTTAAGTATGTTTACATTACTTATATTTTACTATACATCATCCATATTTCATCAGTTTCAGCATTAAGTTCATCATCATTTTGCTATACTCCTATTGATTATATGTTGAATGATAGGCTAAATCTATATTCAATTAGAGGTTTGTGTCACTTTTTTTAATAATAATTAATACATTAGGGGTTATATCATTCTAAAGATCATTTATGGCTATGAGTTAGATATTTAACATCTAATTCATTAAGGTATCCTTGTGAGATTGTGAGAGAATAATTTTGTAGAAATAGATTCTTGACTTCATTTCTTAGCATAAATTTTTGGATGAGGACAAGTTTGTATTTAGTACCAAAGCTTAACTTTGGCAAGAAAGGAATTAGCATGGTATTAATTAACTCTTGAATCATTTGAGCCTTTTCATTCACTAGTAGATGACGCATGATTATAATGTTTAGTTGTAATAACTATTGCCACAACTCCTTTATCTTTTTAAGTAAGTCATCTATCTCTTGTTTACCCAATTCCTTGTCTTGTATTGGCTTTTCTTCCATGATTGGATACTTAGTAGAACATATACTAGGATTANTCCTTTAGATTTGATACAAACAACCTACAAGCTTGATCTTGATGTTGAATATTTGCATGAGCTAAAGCTAACTCCAACATGTGAATATATTCTTCAGCTAAATAAGCTTTTCTAGGAATGAAAGGCTGAGGCAAATATTCGTAAACTACCTTAGGAATATCATTGTAATTCTGAAATCCTAATGGTGTAACTCCTTGCCAAGGATTCACCATCCTATTCCTTTGGATTGTTGAACTCTTATACTTTCTAGATATTCTCTTGTAAATCGATAAACCAGATATAATGGGTGATCTTCTTGATCTTCTATTTTTCACTCCACTACTTGTTCCCAATTCAAAATCTTTCTTTTGTTTTTCTTTTGATGAAGAATCAGTCTTAGGATCTAGAATATCTTTTGAACCTTTTAAACTTTCCAAACTATCAATCTTCTTGGTCATGAACTGAAAATAGTATCTAATTTCTTAAGCCTTTATAGCAACAAAGAATTGTTGATTTGCTAAAATTATAAGGCTTATGAACCTAGAGGTTGAATTTTCAGCCCTCCTTCTAGCGCCAAAAGAACTGTTGGCGACCGTTTGAGACATGACTNTGAAAATATTAATCCTATAAATACTAGGTTAAAACATGAATTTTATGCCAATTTCTTACAATTTGAGAGAACTTTTTAAATTTCAAGGAATCTAGAGTAAAAGTACCTATATTAATTACATCACCTCTATGCTTCTCGACCGCCCCAAATGCTCCTTATAGTCTATAAGCTTAGTCTTGCTACTTCCATCATTTGGCAACACATGTAGACATGCTAATACTAGCATTAGCATCATTTGCTACAACATCAGTTTTAGTGTCACCTACTATAATACTAGCATCACCTATCGGATAGTCCATGGAAATGATCCTATTTTGGTCCCAAAATAACTCCAAATAGTTCTATTAGATGCTCCAACCATATCTACAATGTTAAGTGTTATTGTTACCAAGGCTTATGTTAGCATCACCTGCTACAATACCAACATCACCTAGGGGATAGTTCATGGAAATGAGCTTATTTTAGTTCTAAAACAACTTCAAACAGTGTTGGAAGATCCTTTATCTATATCTACACTTATAAGAGGTTATATGTTAGTGTTTATACCTCTTATTTGCTCAAAAATTAATTTTTAATTGTCAGTTTTACTCCATAATTTGTATCCCATACTTTGTAGTACTTAGCCTTCCCTAGTAGGCAAACTTTGTCCATTCACTTAATTAAGCATTTTTATATATTAGGAATAAAAAATCAAATCCTTTTCCATATATCATGTTTCCCTTTTCTTTTTAGTTTTATGTTATCTATTAGTTTTTAAGTATGTTTACATTACTTATATTTTACTATACATCATCCATATTTCATCAGTTTCAGCATTAAGTTCATCATCATTTTGCTATACTCCTATTGATTATATGTTGAATGATAGGCTAAATCTATATTCAATTAGAGGTTTGTGTCACTTTTTTTAATAATAATTAATACATTAGGGGTTATATCATTCTAAAGATCATTTATGGCTATGAGTTAGATATTTAACATCTAATTCATTAAGGTATCCTTGTGAGATTGTGAGAGAATAATTTTGTAGAAATAGATTCTTGACTTCATTTCTTAGCATAAATTTTTGGATGAGGACAAGTTTGTATTTAGTACCAAAGCTTAACTTTGGCAAGAAAGGAATTAGCATGGTATTAATTAACTCTTGAATCATTTGAGCCTTTTCATTCACTAGTAGATGACGCATGATTATAATGTTTAGTTGTAATAACTATTGCCACAACTCCTTTATCTTTTTAAGTAAGTCATCTATCTCTTGTTTACCCAATTCCTTGTCTTGTATTGGCTTTTCTTCCATGATTGGATACTTAGTAGAACATATACTAGGATTAGCTTCTTTCCATGACCCATACTATTTGACAAATGTAGCAACTTATCACAACTATTTGCATATGTCTTCTACTTGAATAAAAACCTTGATTTTGATACCAAGTGTAATAACACTACTCTAGAAAAGCACTATTAGGCAACACCTATGAGTCCAAAATTAGCCAAGTGATCTAGAACAAATTCAATATGGACTATGCCTTACTGATCATAGCACCTATGAGCACAACATATTAGTCGAAAGATTAGAAGCATAAGAAGTAAATCTTAAGTAATTATATAAGCAATAGGATCAACAAGATGCCTACACCCAAATGACCACAACTAGAACAATCAAGCATATAAATGAATCATTTCCCTAAAATAACTAAGATGTATTCCTACTCTAATGCATTTAACCCTAAGTCCCATTATGAAGAGAAAGGTAGTGGTCCAAGCTAGAGAGGCAAAACCTCCCCAACAAGCCTACAAGGCCATGTAGTTATTTACTATGACGGTTAAGATCACATGAAACTCATAAGGATATCCACACTTCTTTTGACCCCCATTCTAGAAGGGAAGTAACCTATAGACCACAACAAGACATATTATTCTTGGTGACCGTTTGGGACGCGACCGCCAACGAGTGTCCTCGAACAGGATTTAGGTGCCTGCTAGTCTCTGGCAACACCANTGTGGTTGTGTGAAATGTAACGATTGCGTTGTGAGTAAACTACAAATGACTTACTTTAAAGAGATTCAGCCAACTTTGCCAAGTACTGTGAGTTGTTGAAAGTTTTCTATTTTGTTCAACTACTTAGTATATGCGATCCTTATAATACCTAATTGTAACAAATAAAATTTTGTGAAAACATTTGAGCACAACTCCACAAATCTACTCCTAATTTTCCCCAGAGAAAGAGATATTTGTACAAGAAAACTAGAAATAGAGCAAGATTCAATGGAAATAGATAGAAAAGAAAGGAAAGCAGATTTGTGTAGACCTCAAATATTTTAAACAAGGTAAAATGACACGAGTAAATACTTCGCAATAAAGCTATTCCAAATTCAATATCTACAAATTGTTCAAATTTCCAAGGCTCAAATAAGCAATTTCTTCAAGACAATCCTACTATGCTACCAAAAATTACTGCGTAAACTACCACGTACGAGACTCCATTTTGGCTAGATAATAGATGTCAACGATTGCGTTCAATAGAACCTTTGAAAGGCTTGACAATTTCTGATTGAAATACCACAGAAATTCACTTTAAAGATAAAAAGAAGAAGCTATTTTGGTCCCATCAAAATACCAAAAATTTTCTGAACCCTCTTGACTACTGAATTGTTCAACGGCGTGACTACAAGCAAAGGCTCTCTTACACNTACCAAAGATTTTATGAACCCTCTTGACTACTGAATTGTTCAACAGTGTGACTATAAGCAGAGGCTCTCTTACAACAATCCCAATAGCAGTTCCTATACGTTGCACAATAACAAAATTTACTACTAAAATGCTCTTAAGGCTTTTAAACACAAGCGCTTCTATGGCAAAATTTTAACAGAAATTTTATATCGAGCAACAAGAACAATAAGAGCAATCTAAAAATCCCAAAATTACTTGCCAAGGATGATACTATCTAACCACTAGCTAAACAATTTAAACAAAATAAAAAATAAAAAACATAACTCACAGGACTATGACAAAGAGGCTGAAATCTTTCCTTTAGCAATCCATCTTACAAGCAATCTTCTTTACAAAACTTCTTTACAAATGCTCTTCTCAAGACCCCCAAAGTGTGTCTTTAAGTGAGAGCCTAAGTACTAGCTAATAGCTTTTCAAAGTATGATCTCCAAGAATGTGATGTATGAGACCTCCCAAAAGTTCCTTCTCCTTCTCCCTCCTTTTTTCTTTACCCATGAAGCCTTTTTATAAGGTTTACAAGGTAGTTACATGCCAAAATATCCTAGCTAACTTTTCTCCCAAGCAAGGAGGTTACAACTTACCCATTTAATTAGGAGGGAGTTATATAGTTAGGAAGTTATACATAAAGTTAAGAGGAATTAATATTTGTAAATATTATAAATATTTCTTTTGTAAGTAATTTATTAAAATAAATCTAAAATCCCTAATTTAATTTAATTATTTTATTAAAATTTTAAATACTAAATGTCATTAAGCCCTAATAAATTTTTTCATAAAAAATATAATATAATATCCACCTTATTAGTGGTAGCGGTAGTTAATTTATCTTTTCCTGTATCCTTGATAATAGAAATTTAAATTCGGTGATGGCCCAAAATATGAGTCCGAAGGTGAAGGCACCAATCCTACAACTGCCAGCAACTAATTCAAATTATCTTCCTCAGTCGAAAATCGTTACCAACAACTGCCATCACAAGAGAAGACTTTGCCGCTGCATTAGGAAACGTCGCCGTGTGTTTTGTAAGAATCTGCAACTATTGTAACCTTTGCCTCTCAAAAAATACTCTTTAGGTTTTGATGATTATACGATTTGATCATCGCTTCATATATTTTCACTACCTTCCGTCTGTGATAACTGGTAAAATGTCTGGCTTACGAAGTTTTCTTCCAACATTTAGTACAGATTCTTCAAGCAACATCCACCAGGGATTTTAAGGCATTTGTCGCTGTTGCAGATGGAAACCTAAACTTGTTCATCACGTGAAATAGGCATTTGTTCTTCTGAAATCCATCTTCTCAATAATCCATCTTCTGGAATAGCCATAGGTGTCTCCGCTGAAATCGAAGATGTGCCGGCTGCGTTTTGCCCTAAACTGGCCTGAGTTCTTTCTGCACAGCCTGCACGCGATTACTGCCCAAAACCCCTTCAATATAGCTTAGTCGTGAAAGAAGGGCCTCCATGTGCTCCATGAACTCGGGTTCACTGTTTTTGGCATCCGGCGAGTCAGCTACGGCTGCATTCGGCAACATCAATTCGTAGCTCCGGCCGATGCGCGGATGCAATTCTGAGCGGGCACAAGCCGATGTATTTGTCGGTGATGCCCAAAAGCTTAAAACCACAGCATTCAGTTCTGTATTTCAGATTTTTTGTTTTTTTTTCGGCAACGTTAACAATGGGCTTTTTGACTTACGGAAATTTGGGTTCGTCTGCAACAGAAACCTTCTCATCCTTTGATAATTTAAATTTATGGAATTCAAAACCTGTTGGTAGTCTATTCGTTAGATCCTTCACTCACTTCCAACTCTTAACTGGTTCTTGATAATCCATTATCCATGGTGTTGTCTATTTTTCCAATATTAACAGGGAGTATGCTTTCTTGTGGTAAATAATCACATCCTTTGTTTGTTATTCCAATCTTCACTAAAAGAAATAATTTGGCATTTTAATTTTACTTTCCAAGAAGGCTTCAACATCAAGATTATTTACCAGTGGATTGCTTCTCCAAAAATACCCATCAACTCACAATACTAAACTACAAATTTACAACCAGGGATTGTGCTAATTTTAAATAAAATATTCCAATTGTTCCATGGAATGGCCAAAAGTGCCAACAATTATCTATAGAGGCATTGCTTAAATGTTTATTTAAGTAAAACATTATGTTAAAAACCTTTGCCATTAGCTATGGGTTGCTTATCAACATTATTCTTATTGAACAAGGATGAATTTATCATATGAACTATTTGTGTAAACTAAATAACTATTTGTATCTAGTTTAGATTCTTTGCTACTAATGGTATTTTTCTATCCTTTATTAGCTTGATTCTTTTCTATCCTTTACTTCATTTTATTTTTTTCTATTCTTGACTTTAACATATTTTTGTTTCTTCCTAGCTCCTTTTCTCTTAAGAAAAAAAGGATATGCATTAAAAAATACACTTTCTAGTTAAATAATAAAATATTTGAGATTTTGTATACTTACAAGTATTTTAGAGTAAATAAATTTATGTGGATTCCCAACTTAAGGACTAAGAACTTAGAATTGGGGTTGAATAAGTTCACTAAATCAAATAACCAAGATAACCAAAACCATAAATAACTTTATGTGTTCCCCAACTTGGGTATTTTACACTTGGAGGATAGAATTCTTGCATACCTTTGACATTGTTCCTTCATAAAGTGATTTAAAGAACACCAAAACCTTTACAATGTTTGAGCTCCACTTTGAATGTTTTGTTGCTGCAAACACACTCAACCCTGCAAGGTCCTAACAAGCTCAAAATGTGGTTTCAAGGATTCCAAAATATTTACAAAGATGAAAGCTTTTCTTGAAGTGTTTTCATGTTGGAAACACACTCAACCTTGCAAGATCCCAACAAGCTTATAAGATGCCTTTTCACAAGAAGAACATCAACCCTGTAGGGCTACAAAGAGAGAAACAGAATCAAGGAGAGAATGCAACTTACTTTACAAATTCCTTTCACTTAGGCACACATATAACAATTCAAAAATGATAGAAACATGAGGGACAAAGATAATTCACTTGATATACAAAAATGGGATTGATTAATGAATAGTGCTTATTCATTTCCCAAGAATTTCACTTTTTTTATAGCCTTTTACTTTCCAAATCCTTCTTAGAATTCATGCAATGGCTATGAAATGGCTAGTTGGGATGTCTATGTGTAAAAAACTCATATTTAGGTGGGATGTTCCATAGAAAATTAGGACATCTCACTTGGGACATCCTAGCTACGATGTCCCAGTAGCAATTGGGAAATATGCTATTTATTTGGAATGTCTCACTTGCAATTGCACTTTAAACTCTAGGACTTTATTTTGATATTTGGAATGTCTTAGAAGATCTTGGAACACCTTCTTTAGCTTGTAGACATCATTTTCTAAATGAGACTTTTTGTCATCTCAGATTAGCATCCCAGCTCTCATTTTGGTATGATGAAGCTCTTATTTCAATCATCATGAAGTCCTTGTCTTCACACCAATTTATATATCACAACATGTCCCCAATCAAAAAAGTGCATAAAGAATGACAACATGTATCCATATAACTATTCACAATTGTATCTCCTCCATAAGTATACACAAATAGTCATAAAAAATCTCCCTCTTTTTGGACATCACCCAAAAGGATGAGATCATACAAAGCCTCTAATCACTAACCTTTATATCATCATCATTCTCATTAGAGCTAGAATTTGCATGAGTGAGCCAATAAGTCTTCTCCTCATCATCATCACTACTAGTATTGGTTTTGGAGACCTACTGCTCATCATCATTAGAAGAAGATACTATGACAAGAGCTCTTTGAAGAAAAAGCTTTACTTGAAATCTTGATGATATGATGAGTGGCGAGTAGACTCTATGACCAACCATAGAAATCACTAAGCATTCATGCATGATCCGGTTGAATTCCATGGACTTATAGCCTTCTAAGCACACTTGTATCTAGGAAGTAACACTAATAGTTGGAATTGTTGTCTTTCCAGTTACACTTGTAAAATGCAAAGGTATGTTTAAGTGCAATCGATGCATATGATTTTTATCATTTTTATGTTTTGTGTTTTAAGTCACCTAAGGATAAAGAATAATGAATAAGATAAAATAATTAAATTGCTAATTTAATATAACTAGCTACACTTAACTAATCCTAACATAAGCATTCATTTCTACTTACTATACACATCTTGAACATGTTTAATGCTACTGCATTACCAAACATTAAGTGTTATTGGGATTACCAAGCGCCAAACGTATACTTGAAGTCGTCATAATTATGTGCTTAATTAATTACTATTTAATCTAGCTTAATTTAGCCTAATTAATTATTTAATTACTTAAATCATTAAAGGAAATTGAATAAAACATTCAATGCATAATTAAATAATTAATCTATTCCAAAGTGCTGCAAGGTTTCTCAAAAAGCTCATCTTTATTGCCACACACACTATTGTGCTTAGGTACAACAATGCTTGAATAAAGATCTGTATACTCTTGACTCCTACTATGGGCACTTAGAAAAATATTCTGACTTTCAAATGACAAACCTGCAAGAGCTCTGCTACAACTATGATAAGATATGTCATAAACATAATGGGTGAGCAAGTATTTATAGATGAAAATAGACACTATGTTGATGGGGCAACATCAACACATCAAATCATGCATCGATGGGGACTAATTGATGGGGCCTAGTTGACACAACCAATTTATGATTTATCACACCCCCACAACTAAATGAAAATTCATCCTCACATTCTTTACAAATTTGGAAAGGTATGGAATTATTGATTGACAACAAACATACAATAAACACAAACAAACACTAAGTGCCTGAGTGTATGGATATACAATCATTACAAAAATTTTCTAGTGTTCAAGACTTCAAAATTGAACACCAAGAAAATATTTAACAAACAAAACCCCTTTGATGACATGAAGACAATGAAGAAGATTAAATGGTCCCAGGCGGTGGAGGTTCCAGAGGTTCCAAAGAACCTTCTCTTGCTTCAAGCACACATGGTGGTTGAGGTTTTTGTGGTTGTTACAATGTGACTATAACTTTTTGTGGAAGGAAAAAAGCATCCAAAAATGCTTTCATCTTCTCGTTCTTACTCTTGAGATCATGCACGGTCCATGTAACTTCATCAATGTGGGCTAGTGTGGGCACATTCCAAGGATAGGGCTTTGTTGGAAACAACCTTTTGACATTAATGAACAAGGTAGAAAATTGTTTTCATTCAATGTCAAACACCCTAATTTCATTTTGTAGTTCTTGGTAATCATTCATTCTTCTAGCCAGATTCTTAGTAGTTGATCTTTGATTAATGAATCTTACCCTAAGAACTTTGAGTTCAATGTTTGTAGTCTCCAGATTTTGCTTGGTTTCCTTATGATGCTTAACTTTGCCTCGTACAAGAAGTACAAGCTGGCCACCTACTTCTCTAACTCTAACTATGGCTGTCCAGCAATCAACATTGTCAGGTTTTCATATCAAAGATTGATAAGCTTCATGTATTCTATCATTTCTTTAATCTACAACTCCTTCATGTGGATCTTTGCTTTGTTGTAGGCATCTATCCCATCAATGATAGGTTGCCACACCTCTTTTCCTTACTGGAGGTTCTCATTAGCTTTTTCCTTAAGCATCTAGATGTGCTTTTCATTAACTTCCTTCTGTAGACCAACCTAATCTCTATAATGATTCTTTACTCTCTCAAATTTGAGAGCCTCATTCTTCTAGGCAGAAATCTCAATTGTAGGTTTTTATCATAAGGCATGGACTTCCTCCATAGAGAGATTTCTATTTTCTACTACCAATTTCTAAGCTCAATGTTTACCCTAGCTAGCTACTCCTATTGTTAATGAATGAATTCTTGCATCTATTGTTTTTGCACATTAACATTCTATAGGTGATGATTCTTGATGATCAACATCTCTTTCTTTAGGTATGTTTGGATCAAGTTATTCTAAATTGAATATGTCTTGGCCTTAGCCATGGAGTGGTGAAAGATATTCATCACCATCCCTGCCTCAACTTATTTAAGTCTATCTTAAAGTTGTTGAAAAGCTTCATCTCTTGTCAATGAAAGGTTGAGGGGCATGGGATCAGTAAGGTGGGCTCTTCATTTAGCAACCTCCATGACCAAGCATTGGTTTTGTGCTTAGGCCATTTCAAGTTTCCCTTCTAAAATGATGCATTTTTCCTTTACTTCAAGTAGCTCCAACTGGGTTGTGGAGATGTTATTTAAAAAATCAAAGATATTTGGAATCGGTTTCTTAGTTTCCACTGCATTGGGCTGGAGTCAATTAGCTACTAATAGTTTCTATAGATGTCTACACATCTCTAATTGCAAAAATGTCTAGTACAGACTATGTAGGTGTGTTTAGTACTTCAGTGATCTAATCAACAACCACTTCCACTATAGTCTCTTGTTCTTAGTGCTGCATCACCAAGACAATTACCCCCTTGCCTTCCTCCAAGTGCATCAAAAAGATAGCGACATTCCTAGAGATTTTTGGGAATTTCTATTATTGCAAAAGAGACACTGTTACCTCTTGGGCACTAGGATTTGACCTCGTAGCCAACTTCATTCTTTGGGTTGAGAATATTGGGCCACCTCCCTCCATCTAACTAATTTTTTGAGCCACTTTGTTAAGGTGACTCATTGCAGGATGATACATAAATGGATCCCCACCACTTGTTCCTACTCATGCAAACGTTGCTCTTGGATTTCATGCATGTGCTTAATGGTTGCATGGGCCTTTAGTGTTATTTCCTAAGTGGGTGGTGGAGGTAGTGACTGCTACTCCACTTCTTTAAACATGATCTTGTCTTTCATCATTTCAAACTAGGAGGTAATGGAAGTATGCCTAATTGTGTCATTTACATAGTGGACTATCCCTGCTCTTTTATAGAGTTTCCTGATAAGTCATGGAAAGGATAGGGTTTTCCTTCCATGTTCATTTTCCTTAAAGCACTTTTCCATCTCCAAATAGATTAGCTATGGAAGGTTTACAAGGAAATTTTTTGCTCAAAGAGACACATACATAGGTGGAGAAAGCAATCACCTTACTAGGCCTTACCGTTTGATTAAGGTGATAAGCCACTATCTCAAAGTATATGTGCTTCACCAATGTGAATGCACCAAAATCCTTGTGGTCAACCCCATAACATTGTTGGGTTTGCATGCGTAGAGATCTCTACTAGATGGAACCCAAAGTCAGGCAAACCAAGAGCTTGTGTAATAGCTTTCACTGAGTAGGATACCTGAATATCCTTGATTCTCATAGTGGCTCCTACCTTTCTGCTATTCTAGAATAGATATGTTTCTTCCATGTACCACTCCCCACTGGAAGTGATGATTGGCCACATGGGAGAGTTTTGCAACTGCATCTTGATTTCTAGAGGAGCATGTTCTATGAATATCCCAAAGTTTAGTTCTTGGAGAATTGAGCATTGGACATCACAAGGGTTGATTATACCAAGGAAGGTTTGTGTCAGTGTAACCTCAAGTCTTGGTATGGGCCCTTGTGCCTCTCCTCTTTGAAATTTTTCTTTTGTAGCCTCTTCTTCTAGAATCTATCGAACAAATTTCAGTTTGGGCTCCTCGCAAAGAGGTCCCATTGCATGAGATTCTGTTGTCTGCTCCTGAGCTTGTTCCTACTATTCCCTTCTAGCTCTAGGTTGTTTGTCCTTTTATTGGAATGGTCCTCCTTCTTGGGGCTATTTTGGTCTTAGTGCCATTTGTGATCACAACATGACCAAGGGTTACCATTTAATGTGTAACTTGAAATAATTGGGATATCTTATCTCTTTGGGAAAGTTACACTTGGCTAAGTTGTGATCATGGTTGATTTAATCATTTTAATTATTATTTTATTCTTATTTTAATATTAATAATTATCTTTAGAATAATATTATTCTATTTTTTAACCCTTTGGGGGAGTTAGAAAGATTTTAAAATTTTTTTGTTAGAAACCTTAAGGTTTGTGGCCTCCATGACTAAGAGCTTACCTCTAGTAGCTATAGGATCGAAGAACAGAGTGATTTGGATAAACAATGTGAAAGTTATGGGCTCTGAAAGGTTTTGGACTTTGAAAGACTGCAAAAATTCCCCTCTTATTTTGAAGTAAATGAAAAAAATTTCAAAGTATTGGGTGGTATTTATAGAATTTTTGGGCTATGTCGATGGGGCCTAGTTGATAAGGCCTAGACGATGTGGCTACTGATCACTATTGACCAAGTCAAAATTTAAAAGATATAAGGATTTTTTGAATGAAATTAGAGTCAAATGGAAGCCCAAAAGACCATGAACATGATGAAAATATCAGAAGAGGATTTGAAAGTTCAGAAAATTGAGAAATAATTGAAGAATGAGAGTTTATGAAGAAAATGCCTTAAAGAGAACACAGTTGGATGCATGATGGAGTGAACAAAGGATTTGATTATAGCAACATCTAAGGGTAAGGAACTTAACTAACCAAACCATGAGATCTACAAGTGGGTCTTCCCCATAGTGGCACATGCCCTTTTTTCCCTTGCGTAACCTTAACTAAGAAGTCCTTAAGTCCCATAGTTGATTAATGGTTATGAAAAGTTAAGGACTAAACCTGGAGTATCTATGTAGGAATTTCAACATATTAAACTAAGACATTGGGACATTGGGTGAAAACATGGACAATTGGTAGTGAGGTGAGTTATGGAAGCATTAATGGATGATAGAGAGAGTGGAATGGGGTTTCTAATCGTAGTCACATGAAGTCCCTTGTGGAATTCATGGTTAAATAATCCAATAGAGTCCAACTTTAGTCTAGACCAAAAACAAACCACTTTCAATAACTGTGCATCATCACTCTAAGACTAGTCCACCCCCTTAAGACACAAGAATGCTCTCGTGGACAACCATTGTTCCTTATTTGAGAAGAAAAGAGAAGAAGAAAGTGAAAAAGGGCCTTAGTTAGAGGGGATCTTCAGGCATGGGTAGCATGTCTTTCTAGTTCCATAACTAGTGGTTGTAGCTCATTTATTGTGTCTAAGGGATGTGCTTTGAATTTCCATGGTCATTTTTTTTGAATTTTTGGATGGGAACCACACCATACAAAGATTTATTCAACTTTTTGTTATTGGTTGACATGGAATGATAAAAAATCCATGAAAACACACATGCACTCAAGAAAATAGAGAGGTACAAAGAGCTTTGAATCCCCTTGAAGTCACACCCTTTTTAGACCTTTGAATCCTTTCCAAGTCTAGAAACTACCAAGGTCACAAGTTCATTAAGGTTTTATTAATGAAAAGATACCTCATGTTTCCAAAATAAGAAAAACCATAGAGTTTGTGGATGGGTGGATGATGTGAACTCATTGCCCATTTCATGAAAAAGAAATCCATCTTAGTTATCAATCATCAAAATTCAAAAATATAAATCAAACATTAGCAAGCAAAAACACTAAGTATAAACCACCATTAGCAAACAACTACAACATCCTTGTGTCTTATTGGAAATAAAGAACTTTTATTATAAGATAAGAAAAATTCACACCAAAATAAAGGAAAATATAAAAGAAATTGTAAAATATTCAAGAAAAATAAAACATAATAATGATGTTGTAAAATAAAAATTAGGAAAAAATTAATAAAGTAAAACCAAAAATGGTATAAGATAAAGAAGGCATAAAAAAATGTGTAAAACAAAAAATTAGGAAAAAACTTAGTTTGTTGAGGAATGTATGTGGGATTCTAGTAGAGAACCTTATCTTCAAGTTGAAATTTGATTTTCCTTATTCTTAGGTCATGTTGTTGCTTGCTGAATGCCTTGTGCACTTCATTCAAGGATAGAGCTACTAATCAATTTTCATCTAATACATTTAGGTTGATTAATCTCTCTTTTTTTGATAGGCTAAGGTCAAGGTTCAAGTTACAAGCTATTGAAAGTGTACGGAGCTTCGATTGGATAGCTAGATTTGGTAATTTTTTGTACACTAGCTCATAGGGAGAGTAGCCTATAGGAAGTTTCCATGTTGAGAAGTAGGCCCAAAGGGCATCATTGAGTTTTGTGCTCTAGTTTATTTTATATTTGCTAATAGTTCTCATTAATATCTTCATAATCTCCTTGTTAGTAATCTCTGCTTGACCATTGGCTTGGAGGAGGTAGGGTGTTATTAGTTTATGTTCAACCCCTAAGCATTGCATAAGCTTGTGAAAGGTAGTGCCTATAAAATGAGTTCCATTGTCATAACCTAGGGCATGTGACACCCCAAACCTATTTACAACATTTTGTTGTACAAACTAGGCAATAGTATATGATGTATAGTTGATAATAACTACTGCTTCTATCCATTTTGTGGAGTAATCAATGGCAACAATTATGTATGCCTTACCACTTAACATGAACATGATGCGACCCATGAAGTTGATGCCCCATATGTTGAAGGTTTCTAGTGATTGAATCCACTATTGAGGTCCCTTCCATTCGAGCAGTCATCCCACCATCTCATTGATAGTGTTTACAAGAGTGGAAAAATTGGTGGGCATTCCTAAAGATGGTTGGCCAATAATACCCTACCATCAGGATATTAATGATTGTGCATCTCTTAGCATAGTGGCCCACAAGAACACTCATGAGTATCCTGGAGAATGTGCAATTGATCAGCATTAGGTACACACCAACAAATCGAGCCATCAATGCACACCTTGTAAAGGTATCTATTGATTTTCATCAAACATTTGGCCTAATGAAGAAACTATTATTTCTTCTTATAGTCTAGATCTTGTGGTATCTATTGAGTAAAAAGATAAGTGAGGCTGCCATCATACCATTTTGGTTCATTGGACACTTGTTCATTTATTGCACTAGTAAAGAGGAGTTCATCAGGAAATTGGTCAGAGAGCAAGCTCTCCTCTTTGTTATCCCATTGTAATCGAGACAAGTGATCAACGATCACATTCTTAGTCCCTTTTCAATCTACCATTGTACAATCAAACTTCTACAAGATTACCAACCATCGTATGATACAAGGCCTCATCGTTGGCTTGTTCATAAGGAGGAAAATGGCACTATGGTCAATGTGCACAAACACTTTATATCCAAGCACATAGTACCTAAACTTATCTAGATCATACACCACCATCATTAGTTCTTTCTCAATTGTGGTGTAATTCAGCTATGCACCCACAATGCTTCAACTTGTGTTGTGGATGTAAAATGGACATTTTTTGTCATCTAACTACATAAGAATAGCTCCCAAGGCATAATTTGATGCATCTATCATTATATGAAATGATTTGAACTGGTCAAGTGCTATTAGAATTGGAGTCTCTATGAACTTCTTCTTGACACTCTAAAATGCCTTTTTTTGCATTTCTTTGTCCAAATGAATGGGGCATACTTCTTTGTAAACTTGACCAACGATTTTTCAATCTTAGAGAAATTCTCTATAAAATGCTAGTAGTAGCCAGTGTGTCCAAGGAATGACCAGATATCTTTAATGATTTTCGGTTGGTTAGTTATTCCTTGGATGACCCTTATCTTTTTAGAGTCTACCTTAATCCCTTCCTGAGAAATTTTGTGCCCTAGTACAATGCCCTCCTAGACTATCAGATGGCTCTTCTTCTAATGGAGCCAAAGATTCATCTCCACACACCTTTTAAGCACTTTCTCAATGTGGTACAAGGCATGCTCAAATGTGGTGCCATAGGTGGAGAAGTCATTCATGAAAACTTTAATCCTACAACCAATTTTTTGTTGAAAAATGCTCAAGACCAAGCATTGGAATGTTGCATGAGCATTACACAGACCAAAAGGCATCTTTCGATATGTAAAAGTTCCCTAGGGACTCATGAATGTTGTTTTGGCTTGATCCTATGGCATGATCTGGATTTGGTTATAGCCACTATAACCATCTAGAAAGCTATAATAGTAATGCCCATATATAGTGCCCAATACTTGATCCACAAATGAAAATGGAAAGTGATCTTTGGATGTTGCCATATTTAACAGTTGGAAGTCAATGCAGACTTGCCACTTGCTACATTTCTTTGGCACAATCATGAGTGGGTTAACCCACTTACTATTTGCAATGGGGTAGATAAACCTTGCCTTGAGGAGTTGTTCAATTTCCTCTTTGATAATATGCTTTAATTTGGGATTCAATTGTCACTATAGCTACCTCTTTGGCTTCATGGCCAAATTAGTGTAGATAGGATGCTAGCATATCCTAGGATCAATCCCTATGAGTTTAGGATATGACCAAGCAAAGGTTATTGGCCATTTGTTAACCACTCTCAACAACATTCGTTTCTATTTAGGAGCAAGATTAGCATTAATGATGACTAGCTTTCCATTTTTCAAAAATGCATACTCTATGTTAGTAGGTAGAGTTTTCAACTCTAAGGGATCTTGTTTAAAATTTTCAAGGATTTCCAACTCTCCCTAATAGGTATCACCATTTGCATCATTAGAGAGTTGGTGATAAACTTGCTATTTTTCATCCATGCCTTTAACATAGACACATGTGAGGCTCTTAGCAAGTTTCATGAAAAGTGTGCTACTTCCAGGATTAGCTATCAGCCACTTGGTGCCTTGAGGTTTTGTGGTTGCTATGTACAAGGACCTTTGAATATCTACCTTATTTGCACATTGCCTGCATACAAAAATGGATTCTCTTTTCATGGACCAGAGTTTCTACATGTAGTTGCACCTTGTATCATTGTACACAATGCATGGAACTCATTTTTTCTTTATCTTTCCAAATTCATTTTCCTTGAAAATTTCTAGGAAAAGATCTCTGATGCCCATTTTTGCATCAATAGTACTTAACCAAGCCCTTCCCATAATGATTGGAAAATCCCCCTTACAGTTCTTAACTTTGATTACTAGGAAATCTATAGGATAATACCACCCATAGATAGTGGTAATAATATCTTCTACTAATCCCAATGGAACAGTGATGGCCTAATTTGCTAATTCCAAATGAATGTTGCTCTTCTTAAGAGGAGGCAAGTTTTAGGCATTGTACATTTTGTGAGAAATCAAATTAACTCCAGAACTTGAGTCAAGAAGAGCCTTTCATGGCTCATTCCCAGCAATCTACAAATAGATGAGAGGACTTCCAAGATTAGCTCTTTTCCTAGGAAAGTTTCCAACCTTGATCCAATCAAATATAGCATAGGTTAACATAACTATTCAAATCTTGGAAGGCATTTGGTTTTAAGGGCTCTTGAAAGGAATAAAAGTAGAGGATGAAGGAGATATAGGGAAACTAGTTACATAAGTATATGAGGGTTTAGTAGGGATATTGGTTCAGAAGAATGGTCTTTTATAGGATCTTCGTTCTGAACCACTTAGCTAAGGAGTCGATTGTAAGTTAACAACCTTAGTAGCATTACATTGTTGTAGCTAGGTTGGAAGCTCAACCTGCATGGATGGAGTAGGTGGTAATTGGGTTGAGGATGGAGGACCATGTGCTAAAGGATGAAAAGAGTGATAGGAATATTGGGTTTCCCCTCTAGTAGTTGGAGAATGATTTATGTAATATTATGGAAAGTAGTAGTGATGCTGAAAAGAAGCATGACATTGGTTACTAACCATAGTACCCATACAAATTTGGCTGCCTATAAGGGTACTATTACCTCAGTGGTGGCATCCCCCATAACTATGGATGCTACCATTACTGATATTGCTCATATGATTGTGGTGGAGCTCCACTTGGATAATAAGCTTATTTTTGTTGATGGAATTTTCTTGGGTTGCCTTGAGGATAAGGCAACCTTTTGGATGCTTGCCTTTGTGTTAGTTTAGGGTTCAAAGCATACACCCCAGATTCCTATAAGTGTGACACAATAGGATAACATCTCCTGGGATGTTCATATTGGAAAATGTCATACCCACCATCATCATCTAATTCTAACTCCACTACCTCTTCTATTATTGTAGCCTTGCACTTACCCCTTTGGTAGGCACATTCAACTTCTTTCTTTCTCTTGTGGGCATGATCACTACCTTAGTCTTTGGATTCTTTTGTAATTTTTAGAGTAGTTTAAATTTTTTCATCCAAATATTCCTACATTTTTTCAACATTAGCTAAAATTTGAAACAAAAATTTTTAAATTAGCAAGGTTTTTTTGCTACACCACCTCATGAAGTGGTGCTTCCCCCTCACTATCATAGAATCAAACCTTACTTTTTTTTATGGAAGGATCTTGGTTATACTCCTCAACACTTTCCCATTTTCTCAACTCATCTGTTTCTTTTGCAACCTACTTAATTAGCCCTTGAATTTAATGGGCTCTTAGTTCTAATAGTCTTCCTTGGCCATAGACCCCAAGAGTTCCCCTGGTTTTTGATCAGACCCCATCTATGATATGGCAAAGTTGCTCTTATTGAGAATAATCATGGCCAAGACATCTATGCAAAAGGGAATAATACTTGCCCATGGTGGCATCCTAGGGTTCATGTGTTCTTTATTTCCAGCCTTGGATTTCTCTTCTAACGTTGACACTTTGAGGTATGTCTAATACTTGTCATTAAAGACTTCTAACATTGTACTCCATCGACGGATTGATTCTAGTTCTAGAGACTGGTACTAGCTTTCTGCTTCCTTGATGAGTATTTTAGGGAATAGCTTAAGATTTTATCAATAATTTTAAATATTTTGTAAAGCACAGACATTGTGAAAGGCTTGTAAATATGTTTGATGATCTAAGTTATATGTCCCCTTAAATCTAGTGATATTGTTCATGTCTAGCCTCTTGATTCGACTATCTTTCACATGCCTAGTAGGAATTTTGATAGCCTATGTGATGTTGAACATATTTCAAGTGGCTAGTAAAGGTTCAATGTCATGATCTCAATGATGCCTATGATGTCCTTTGTCATCCCTTCATTCATGGTGGTCTCTACGATTATCATTGTTGTCCCACCGCTTGTGATTTTGCTTACATTCAGAGGAGGAAGCTAAACCAAATAAAGAGGTCAAAGAGGAAGGAGGAATGCCACCACCATGATGTTCACTACTTCTCCTTCCTATGTCATGGTCACAATCCTTAGAGTGATCATTATTATGCTTGTCTAAGTTCCTGCTTTGACTCTCTTTCTTAGGGTTCCCATGACTATGGGACTCACTATTACCTGAACCTAGATTATTGATCACTGATTTAAGATTTGGATTTAGCTTCCCTTCAATAGAGTCAAGAGGTGAGGAGTCTACATGTTGAGAATCATTAAAAATAGATTTGTAATTATCCTTTTGATCTAGTAAAAACAAGGGTTTAGTAAAATATTTTCTCGTCATAGCTTCACAATGCTTTTCCTATTGTCAATCTTGTTTGTGTTGTGTTTCAATGGGATGCTAGTCCCGAAAGTCATGATCTTCCACAATGTACTCTCCATGAAGCTCCTCGATGTCCAACCTTGCAAGGGTTTGGAGCAGCATCTTGGGAACAAATCAGTTAGGTGGCAATACAACATTCCCCTCCATGTCTTGCCACTACATTTGTTCATCATGATGGAGGATGTAAGTAAACTTGGGTACAAACTCATTAGGATGAGTGTACACCACTCTGCATTCTTGAGGTATTGTTGACTTAGAATCGTCATGCCTATGAGAAGAAGAAGAAATTTTTGTTAGAAATAATTTCTCAATCTACTTGTATTATAGTTTTGATTAATTATTATATATTTATTGTTTTGAATGATTATGATCTTAGGGTTTGATCCAATGATCCTAAGTAATATTTACTAAGTCCTAGATAACACACATATCAAACTACAAGTCCCTATCAATGGCACCAATGATGAGCAATGAGTAGACCCTACACCCAACCATATGAATCACTAAGCGATTACACACAATTTGATTGAATTCCATACACTTATATAGCCTTCTAAGCATACTAGTCTCTAGGAAGTGACACTAACTGTTGGAATCATTATCTTCCCAATTACACTTGTGAAATGCAAAGGTGTGGTTAAGTGCAACTAATGCATATGATTTTTATCATTTTTATCTTGTGTGTTTTAAGTTGCCTAAGAATAAAGAATAATGAATAAGATAAAATAATTAAATTGCTAATTTAATCTAACTAGCTACACCTAACTAATCCTAACATAAGCATTCGTTCCCGCTTTCCATACACATCTTAATCACATTTAACACTATTAGGTTACCAAATGTCAAGCTTACTGGGATTACCAAGTGCCAAGCATATGCACGAAGTGGTCATACTTATGTGTTTAATTAATCACTATGTAATCTATCTTAACTTAGCTTAATTAATTATTTAATTACTTAAAACATTAAAGAAAATTACATAAAACATTAAATGCATAATTAAATAATTAATCTATTTCAAAGTGTTGTAAGGTTTACCAAAAAGATCATCTTTATTGCTGCACACACTACTGTGCTCAGGTACAATAGTGCTCAAATAAATATCTATACATTCTTGACTCCTACTATGGGCACTTATAAAAATATTCTAACTTTCAAATGAAAAAACTATAAGAGCTCCATTATAACTATGACAAGATATGCCACAAACACAGGAGGTGAGCACATATTTATAGGAAAAAATAAACACTATGTTAATAGGGTCACATCAATGCATCAAATCATGCATCAATAGGGCCTAGTCAATAAGGCCCAGTCAACACAACGAATTTACGATTCATCAAAAGGAGATGAGATGGTGCTTGCCTAGAAGAAGAAGTTCCCTTTTGCTGATAAGTTTTGGGAGCATCTTGCTCCTAATGAGCTATGGTACCAAAAATGTTTTTCATCACATGTTGCTCAAAAGATTGAGGAACATCCTCCTGTACATATGAACTTGGTCTAGGTTGATCAAAATCAGGAATAGACTCACCCTAGACATGTGCAAGTGGTGAGACAAGATCCTTCGAATTGGATGCATTTCCCAAATCATATCTTCAAGATGGCTCAACTATTGTAGAATGTCTAGTTGGAGCTAGAATGTCCTCATCATCATCTGACAAATGAGTAGTAGTAATCTTATTAAACTACTACCCATCTATAGGAGGTGGTAGTCTTGCTGCATCCATTCTCTTATGCAAGTAAGAGAGATTTCATCCAATCATCGCTAAGGTTTTTCCAAAGTTAGCACCTTCTTTAATACTAACTTTACTTGTACACTTATAAATTTTGATCTTCTATGTTGAGAAGAGGCCCTAGGTGGAGATGTTGCCTACTTTCTTAATTTTTTTTCTAAGGTGAAGAAGCTAGGACTTCAGAATCTACAAGTGCGGTGCTCTTCTTCTTTGAAAAATTTGCAAGACTCATCTTCCCCTTGAGAAGAGGCATATCAGGGATCATGACATCTACCTATTGAATTAATAAACTGATAAGAAGAGGCTATCCATAGACCCTCTCTTTTGTAAATAAACCCAACATATCCCTCCAAAGAATGTGCCCTAAGTCTAATGGCTACCTAGTTAGAAGACAATAGAGCACAAAAGCTTATGTGGACAATAGATAGTTATAGCTTTCTCCTTTTATAATAATTTTATATATGATAATAAGTGAGAGGATGGAAGCATCTTGGGAAATTTTATGCCTATAAATTTTTTCACTTCTAAGAGACAACAAATTACCAACAATGGCATCACAAAATTCATCATGAAAAATAAGAATTACACCATTGGTGATGACAACACTAATGGAATGTATATTAACACTATGTACCTCAAAGGTGGAAATTCCAAGCATAGTATTCACTACTTGGAGTAAAATATCAATCACAATTCCCCCAACAATAAAAGTAAAAGTCCCAATAACAACATTAGTAATAGTAATATTACAATAGAATTCTCTGATCAATATCTCAGGTACACAATAAGTCATAGAAATAATTGAATCCCAACCAATAGCTTGGAAGAATGCCATTAATTCCTTTTGATGATGCTGCTGAAAATTAAGATTCCTTTTAGAGACAATGAAAATGGAACGAGTTACCTCAAACCGATGTTAAGCATTTGTAGAATAAAATTGAGGATGATATATGTTTTTCTTGCTTGTTAAAACTTTATTTATGCTTTTTCCTTTGTGAGAAGGTGCCCTTGATGTACCAATCTTCCTGTGTGCCATTGATTTGAGCAAGGATCACAAAAATGAGCTAGAAATGTAGCTAGGAGGAAGCCCATATCAACTACACTTGAATGTCTAAGGTTTGTAAGATATGAAATGTGAAAAAGAACTAATCAATGTCCTAGTGAGGGTTTTTCTTGCATATTGGGATGTCCCAACTACAAGTGAGACATCTCACTTGTGTTGGGCTTGTTATTGGTGGGATTTCCAAGAATTAAATGGGATGTCTCACAAAAAGGTGGGATGTCCCAACATACAGTTATCTCTATTTAGTCAAGGATGATTTGATAAGAATGAGTATTATAGGCAATGCCACTAAGAATAATGTTAATTATAAAACTAAGCTGAAAATGCAAGCCAATGAAAATTCTTATAAATACTTACCTATACTTATCTTGCTTGCTCTTGAGAGGGTGTGATGCTGATGTAAACATAAAGTGAGGTTCTCTTTAGAGTCCCTTCTTTGTGATCAGTACAAATCTCTTGTATCCCATATGTCTAATCTCCCTTTATAAAGTTCTTTGTTGTTTGATTTATAGTATGAGTATATGTTCTTTCTTCCTCCTTCTTCTGTTTGATTCTTCATACTTTTCTAATTTGCAAGGTATTCTTTTTAGGAACCTTTGGATAAGACTAAGGAGTCATATTATATGACCAAGTATTCATGTGATAATGTTTCATTTTTAAATGACAATTTAAGTGTTTATGCCTAAACTTACCACAATAATAACACTTAATTTTTCTTACTTGGACAAGATGATCAAACCTTGAAGTGTAGTCCCATTTGAATGAGCAAGTCTCAATTTGTTGCTACTTTCCTAATGCACTCTTGTCATGTGGATCTCTTTCTTATCCTAAAACTATTCAAAGGATCTCCTTTCCTTTGACAAGTCTCTCATTTATAAGCTTTATATCTGCAAACTTTTTTCCAATTTTCTTACATGAGGATGTTAGTTTTTGATTCTCAGCCCTTAGGTCTGAGTTTTCTTCTAAGAGATTCAAATATGTTTTATTGAGTTGGGATACTTATAAATATTTATTATTTAAGGCCTTCTTCAATTTAATGCATAGACTTTGAAAAGATATAATTTCATTGCACAGTAAGTCATACCTTTCTTTAATAGTTGTTTCAAGTTCTTCAATTTTCATCATTGAATCTTCATTAGTATGAGCCATACAGATAAGATGTGATTGTGAAGACGTGTCATCAATTTCATCTTCACTTTGTTCATTATCCCAGTTGATATAGAGATTTTTATTTTTTATATTAGCTTCTAATTAATCCTTCTTTGCAAACCTACCAACACTTGGATATTCAAAGGCCACATGGTCTCTATCACTACAAACCCAACATTCTATAGAGGATGCATCAAGATCTAAAATTTTCAAATTCTTACATCTTTCCTTACTTTTAGTGTCAAATTGGTTGAAGCTTTTACCTTTTCTTGTAAGTAATCTTTGTACTCTCCTTGACAAGATAGCTAATTTATCCTCACTATTTGCTTCATGTTCATGTGGCTCCTTCTCCTTTGATGAAATTTTAAGGACAATAGGCTTTTCTTTGATTACACCTTTGCTAATGAGATTCATCTCATAGGCAATAAGTGAACTTTTTAGCTCTTTAGATTTTAGGATTGAAAAATCCTTGATTTCCTTCATGGCTATTACCTTGGGGTATGAATTTAGACTACAAGGTTCTTATCATTTTGATGATAACATCACTTTTGGGTAGAATCTTATCCATTCCTCTAATGGATATAACAAGATCGTTGGAGCTTGAAAAGTAGTCTTTAATTCTTTTTCCTTCTTTCATTTTCAATTTATTGTACTCACTTTGCAAAACTAGAAGCTTTGATTATTTTACAAATGATGTACCTTCATATGTTGCTTCTAGCATTTCCCAAATTTCTTTAGTGATTTTGCACCCAACTACTCTATTAGATTTAGATTTACTTAAAGCATAGTAAATACAATTTTTTTCTTTCTAATCAAACATGAACTCATGTTTTTCATCTTATGTCCATTTTCTTCTTGGCTTGGTAGCTTTGGTGGTGTTGTCATTGGGCAGTGTGACACCTTTAAGAATAGAATCCCAGACTTAAAATTCCATGGATTTGAAGAATACTTGAATTCTACTTTTCTAGTACATGAATTCAATCCCATCAAACATTAGTGGCATGATGTATAATGTTCCTTCCATTGTTCACTCTTGAGATGTTAAGCTCTAAACTTGAGAGTACTAGGCTTTGATACCACTTAAGGACTGAGAACTTAGAAGGGAGGTTGAATAAGTTCCCTAAATCGAATAACCAAGACAACCAAAATAACAAACAAATCTATGTGGTTTTTTAACTTGGGTATGTTCACACTTGAAGGGTAGAATCCTTGCACACCTATGACTTTGTTTCTTCAAAAAGTGGTTTAAAGGACATCACAACCTTTACAATGTTTGAGCTTTGCTCTAAGTGTTTTGTCACTACAAACACACCCAACCCTGTAAAGTTCCAACAAGCTCAAAATGTAATTTCAAGGATTCCATAACCTTTACAAAGATGTAAACTGTGCTTGGAGTGTTTTCACGTTGGAAACACACTCAACCTTATAAGGTCCCATCAAGTTTACAAGATGCCTTTTCACAAGAAGCACATCAACCTTGTAGGGTTACAA
The DNA here is from genome assembly GCA_015680685.1 of Gnetum montanum. NCBI lineage: Eukaryota > Viridiplantae > Streptophyta > Gnetopsida > Gnetales > Gnetaceae > Gnetum > Gnetum montanum. Next base: position 11,636 of record MNCI01023539.1, on the reverse strand, counting down.
AGAGAGAAAAAGAATCAAGGAGAGAATGTAACTCACTTTATAAAGTCCTTGCACTTAGACACACATACAACAATGTAAAAATGATGGGGAAATAAGGAACAAAGATAATTTACTTGATATACAATAATGAGATTGATCAATGAATAGTGCTTGTTCATTTCCCAAGAATTTCACTTTGTTTTATGGTCTTTTACTTTCCAAATCCTCCTTGGAATTTGTGCAATGGCTAAGAAATGACTAGTTGGAACATCCCATTTGTGTTTGGGACATCTATCTGCAAATAGCTCACATTTAGGTGGGACATCCCACAGAAAATTAGGACATCTTACTTGGGATGCCCCAATAGCAATTAGGGTGTCTGGCCTACAACTGCATCTTAAACTCTGGGACATTCTTTTGATATTTGGGATGTTTTGGTAGATCTCAAAATGCCTTGTTTTGGCTTGTAGACTTCATTTTCTAAAATAAGATTTTGTATAATCTCATATCAGCATCCCAAGTCTCATTTTATCATCCCAACTCTTGTTTTGTCATCCTAGCTTTCGTCTTGATAACTCAACTCTCATTTTGGTACCATGAAGCTCTTCTTTCAATCATCATGAAGTCCTTGACTTTACACCAATAAGTTCTTGTCTTGATCTCATCATTTTGAAGCTCACAATTGTGCTCTTGTCATGTTCTTCCTTAGCCTTGCAAGACCACAAGAACATTTTCTACATTCACAATTTTCTAAGGTTTTAACATACAAAAATGTCAACAAAATGTTCCCAAAATGTTAAGTGGAAGCATTGATATCATTAGAAGTTACAAATGGATAGAAGGTTTTTTATACAATGAAGAACAAATGTAGTACTTATAAAATTTGAACTTGGACAATTTGAAATTATCTTTTTCAAACAATTATACAAACTACAATGCTTTACAAATGTATGGTATGAGGCCCATGTCTTGATTAGGAATTATGGAAAAAAATTAGAAAACTTCAAAAATAATTCTTGTTAGATGAATTTAAGGTAAAAGGTCAAGTTCCATATGCATTAATTTTATCTAATTTGTTATCATTGGAAGTTGAAATAAATCATCCAAAAATCTCAATAATAAGGGTGGTTCCACAAAGGATAATTATGGCTACAAAAATGATGTATTGATAATATTGATGGAATACTAAATTCAAAACAAACTTGAAAACTTGTTATAGAAAGAGTTTTAGAGAGATGGTAAATTAAGCTACAAATACCCAAAAGAAAAAAAAAGCTTCAATTTTTCTAGCAAAATATTAAAGCTAGTAGACATGATAAAATAGAATATCTATATGCAACAATTTCAATATCAATGAGAGCACTAATTAGCAAAGTAAGAATAGGATTACACCATATTTGAGTTGAAACTGAAAGATGAAATAATGAGTAGGACTAAGATAGAATATGTCAACTATATTTACTACAAGTGGTAGAAGATGTTCAACATGTATTATTGGAATATTGCAGAACATATTTCTTCAGAAGAAAATGGTAAATATGTAGTTGGTATTTTTATGAGTTATTCAAGTTACCAATGTTAGTTCTAGGGCTTTATATAGATGTATTAAAATTAAATGATTACTATACACATCTATTGAACTTGGGATTTATTACTATTGATGTATTTTGCTCAAGTTCATTTGTTTGACAAATCCTTTGGGTCTACATAGATATAATAAAATAGCAGTTTCAATATTAATAAATACCCTACATGAGTACAAAAGTTATAGGAATTAGAAAGATTATAATATGTCATTTTTTGAATATTAATTTTCTCATTATTAAGGGAAGGGAAGAAGGTCAGAAATTGAAATAATTTGACTATAAGTATACTTGAAGAAATATAGTGAACATGATACATTAGAAGAGTTATAGAGGAATATAATGAGACCTTAATTGTGTCTCATAGACTACACACATGATCATAATGTATAATATTATGTGATGCATTTTGTGGAGGGAAAAATTATACAATGCATCTCATGCACATGATAAATTTTGTTCCATTTGTTTTATTTTACATACATAATAAATTTTAATTCATTCATTCAAATATAAAATCTTTAGTAGAGATTTGGCACACTATCGCAATTGGGCCACTTTGACTCTTTGTTGTGCAATGGTATGCAATTGAAAATGGTACTATGCATTGCACAATGTGCCCACAATACCTCTATATATGTAAATGATCAAACTTACAACTTCTTGTCTCACAAAATAATAAGCTAACCACTTGATACCTTAAGTCTTCTCATTATATTCTTGCCTAAGTCCTACCAAAATATCATAGTTGATCTATAGCCCACCAAACTCCAATCTCATCAATACTAGATGAATCTAAGTGGCATGCTATTTTGTTAACATATTAAGAAAAAGGTACAATGTGGATACTATTACTAACATTTATGTTGTATTTTAGAGGTGTTAGACTCCAAAAAAATGAATAATAATATGTAAAAGATTCACAAGGCAACAAATCCGCAAAGACCATATAAGTATAAAAAACCTTGCATCTCGATAAAATCAAACCAGTTCTAAAGTTCCTTTTATGGAAAAAAATTTTCAAAGTTTATTAGATAGTGCTGAATAGAATCAAACTTATAACTTGAAATTGCCTAGTCAAGACCCTTATTGCTAAGTTAACACCTCAGTTTCTACACTCCAAAAAAGGGGGAAAAAAACATTTAATATTTAAGCTTAACCAATACTGCAATTTAAAGAATCTGCATATGGTCTTCTGACTGTAAGTACCTCGTGAAGGTTCTGCGGTCATTTTCACAAACCCTGTCCGGAGATAAGGGAGAGAGATATTTATAAATTACAATGGATATTTGTAAAATCGAGTTTTAATAATGATTCTAAGAATATCGTAGAGTAGACCTTTTTTATCAACTGCAACGGAAAGCCATCTCCTTAATTAAGTATATTCGTTGTTCTGTATGTCCACAGACAAGTCCTAATCTTTTCCTTAAATCTGTGGATTAACATATTTGTAAGATATGGCTATTCATTTGAGAAATATGAACAATTGCCGATAAGCTTTCTTTTTAGCGGATGGATGAGATGCATCGATTAGTTCGATAATCTGATTTTCATCTGTTAAATCTTGACTTAAAACAAGTTCGGAAGGATCGAAGAATACGCATAATCTTTTCTTTGCAAGGGTGGGATATGCATACTGATAGTAGAATCAAGAGCCAGTATCGGATCTGCATATTAACAGTGCTAATGAAATTCTAAAGATAAGTCTAAAACTACATCACTTCCAAACTGAAACAGTTTGCACAAATTAAAAACTTAACTATATCTCTGTCACAGACGGGGAAAGAAAACATAGGTAACTGTAGACATACTAGGCAACTAAACATACTAACGAAAGTGAAATGCAGGGGTGGCTGTTATTAATTTGCAGAGATATTGCGTTTATATCCCCTGCCTCCATCAGAAGAGCTTGTTGCAGTCGTAGACCTTGAAGAGGTTCCTGCCTTGTAATTAGGAAAGGGCACCTTTCCATCCTCAATGCATTTGAGGTCCTCAACCAGGATCTCATACTGTCTCTTCACTTCCTCTGCAGATTTTCCCCCCACCATGGATGCCACCTTCTGCCATCTGTCAGGGGTGTCCTTATCATAGACTGCTAGTGCCTGCTCAAACTTCTTGTTTTGTGAAGATGTCCATGATGAACCCATTTCCAACAATTAATCCCAACAAAAACGAAAGATTCAAGCAGCACAATTAGTCCGATAAGATCAAGAAACTGGTTCAATTGCTAAGATTACAACGGGCTCAATTCTGTCACCGAAGACCAAAACTCAGCGAAAACCAGTGGAATTATTGGGATAAAGAACAGGCCAAGGCCAAATTCTGTAGCTCCAGCTCGGTTCAATGGAATGACTGAAGCAATGAAAGATGAGAAATTTGAGAAATACAATAGAAAAAGACACAATATTTGCAGAGAAAGTGAAGGCAGATATGTTTGGGGCACTGGATGTCTCAGGAAACAAAAAGGTTGTGGGTTGTTGTTGATGAAGATCTCAGCAACAGGAGTCTGTGGGTTGTTGCTGAAAGTGTTAGAACAAGGAAGTCTAGCTGACTGCTTGGAGCAGAGAAGCAGGAGTAGAGCTTATTATATATGCTGAAATTTTTGTCCTGCCAGACATGGAATCCTGCACGAAAGCAGGTATCTAGGGGAGGAGAGGGAATAACAAGTGACCCAGCTCCATGGAAAACCACTCAACCTCGGAATGGGGAATCAGCACCCACAGGGAAGAATAATCACCATCCATATATCAAAGAGAACATTGTATATTTTGGGATCCTGGATTCTTCCTGCAAGTGGGTTGGAGCCTAGATGCATGGTAGGGAGGCTGTAACCACAAAACTGGGGGTAGAGATTTTTTGGAGTTGATGATTGTATAGAAGCAGGTCTCAATCGGCAGAATCTCAGGTTATGGTATTCTGATCCCGGGCAGCAACAGCAAAATTTCGTAAAAAGCAAAACCTTTTGAAATTTATAATAATACCCACAATTGCAGCATCTCCCCTATCCCTCGTCATTGGAGTTTCTTGCCCTTTTTTACAGACCTTGCAATTTTTAATTTCAAGAATTCGACTTTTTTTAAGTATCCAGGAGCATGCATGGCTGCACAAAATGCTGGCATGCAATCGCAGGGTATCAGCAAACAAGATGATCCTTGGCTTGATTCTGGTTCAGATTAGAGAGCCTAAAAACATTCCATGTAAAAGGACAGGAACTTGATAAAATTTTGACATATTATGCATTCATTTTTGACAATTATCTTTAGACTGTTGCTTTCTGTATTTTTATCATTTAAATGTAGCCTTGCAGTTACATATTTCTCAGCAATTGTATAACTGCTTAGTCTGTACCAACAGTGAGATATAAGGCTAAGGAAAATGCATTAAATAAAACTAAACCTACAGCTGGTCTGATTTTTCTTGAATGTGTGTTCTCATAGGTAGTGCCCTGTATTCTTTAATCATGAAGGTCATGCTTGTGCATCCGGTGGCCTTTTCACGTACCTGAACATCATTATTGGGTCTCTTTCCTATTGGTGAGTTGATGGAGGTGCCAAGGGGGTTTGGATCTTAAAAAAAGAAGAATAATAATTTAAAAAAATTCATAGTTGATGAGCAGCAAGGTACCCTACATCCAACCATACGAATCACAAGCGTTCATGCACGATCCGTTAAATTCCACAGACCTTAAGTTCTTAAGTACACTAGTTCCAAAATGTGAAATCTAATGATGACAATCGTTGTTGATGAGTGGCGAGGTACCCCTACACTCAAGCATACGAATACAAGCGTGCACGTACGATCCGGTTGAACTCCGCAGACTAAATGCCTTAACACCACAAGAAACACTTGGGGTTAATCGTTCGTTGTCTTCCCAGGCTTGCTTGTAAGTGTCACGGTGTATGGTTAAGCAAGTCTGAGGTATGTGATTTTTTTGGTATTTT
>MNCI01023532.1:8690-24810 GCA_015680685.1 Gnetum montanum | reverse complement strand
TCAGAAACGGTTAGCGTTTGATAATGGAGTAGTGTTTACACAAAGTTCAAGATGTTTCTAGGAAGTGGGAATGGTTACTTGTGTTAGGCTAGGATAGACGATAGTTTCATTAGCACTTAATTGCTCTTACTTTCATTCTTGTTCTAGATGAGTAAATTGATAAAACACAAAATAATAAAAATCTTACGCCTCAGTCACACTTAACCATACAATTGCATTTCATAAGTGGGACTGGGAAGACAATGAATGGACAACACGCATGCACTATTTAGCTCTAGTATACTTGGAAATTAAATTTTGTGGAATTCTACTGGATCGCATGTGAACGCTTGTGATTCGTATGGTTGGGCGTAGGGGTACCTTGATGCTCATCAATGTTCCAATGACATCACATCATTTCATCTCTTGGAATTGCAATTGTGAGACTATCAATGTTGCAAGGAGCATTATCACTTGGTGGATTGTCTAACAGAGGAGTTTTATTCATGGAAGTTTATTTTTATATTTATATTTATGAGAAGTTTCCTATCTTTAGGCCTAGGTAACATGTCTTTCAAGTGGAATCCCCATAAATTTATTTTTGTGCTCTTTTATTTTTTAATTGTGTCAACCTTTGAAGGTAGCACTTATTTAACTCTTACTCCCATTTTTTGTTAGATCTACAATGATATAATACAACCTTAGTAACATAATAGAACACACAATAGTAATCCATAAAGAATCCACAAGTCCCCTTGATGTCACACCCTTTTCATTCCCACTTGATTTTTCATTTTTTTGTCAAAGCATAATGATCACAAGTTTATCTTAGTTGTATGATGGAAAATAATATCATTATGGCCATGGTAAGAACCTATTATTAATGGAATGGATGGATGAATGATGTGGGCTCACTGTGCAAATAATTAGTCTCTTATGACTTGATAACATAGAGAAATCTTCACCTTATTGGTTACATCCTACCTTTATTCAATGTGTCTTGTTAACAATCAAAAATTATTTAAAAATGGTTTAGAAACAAAGTATAAAAAAAATGAAAAATATAGTAAAAGCTATGAAAAAATGTAAATAATGAAAAATGTTTAAAGAATTAAAAAATGTGAAAAAAATATGAAAAATTGAAGAAATGGAAAAGTATAAAAGAATAAGAAAGTATCAAAGAATGTGAAGAATGAAAAGAATTGTAAAACAAAAATTAGAAAAATCAATAAAGTACCTACAATTTTAAATGCACACCACCACGAATATTATGAAAATCAAGTAAATGGAAGATAGAACAAGTGGAAGACTAGTTGGTAAACTAAATAAACTCCTTTGAATACTCATAGTATGGTTTGACTTGTTGGATATTAATGAGGATAAGCTTATGTGGGCTAGATGGGTGATGAATATGGAAGGCACCAGATGGATAAGTGACATGTACAATGTAGGGTCCCTCCCAAAGTATTTGAATTTTATCCTTTTGGGATAAATGAATAGGATTGTAATAGAGGACCTTGTCACATGGTTGTATAGTTACATTTCTTATCTACGAATCATGCCTAAGTTTGGAGTAATGCTTGTGGAATTCACTACCCATGAGTGCTACTATCTGATTCTCATCTAATAGATTTAGATTCATTAAGCATTCCTTTTGGGATAAACTCAAATCAAGGTCAAGTTCACTGGCAATAGCTAAAGTGTGAAGCTTTGCCTATATTGGAAGTGTTGGAAACTTGCCCTAGACTAACTCGTATGGAGTGTATCCTATAGGTAGTTTCTAGGATGTCTTATAGGCCCATAGAGCATCGTTTAATTTCATACCCCAATCTCATCTAAACCTACTAACCATCCTAGTGAGTATTCTAGTAATTTCATGATTAATAACTTCATCTTGACCATTTACTAAGAGTGTCTTTTTCTTAGTTATTCAAGCTTATCTATTTCTGCAACATAGGTACTAATGATCTATTCTTCTACTTCTATGTACTTGTTGAATTGGATTTCTTCACTAGTAATCAACCATTGGATGCCCTCGTGTTGGGTGGCTACTACATACAAGCAATTTTGCACACATCTTACTTCTATGCATTGATTGCATGTTTTAGTCTCTTTTCCTTTAATAGCCCAAATTCTTAGCATGCAATTGCACCCTAGATCACTGTATGTAATACATGAAACCCTTAATCTGTGTATGATTCTAGCTTCATCTTCCTTGGAAATTTTCAAGGACAAATCATGAATTCCAAGCTTAACATCCATAATGCTAAGCCAATATCCTCTCATAATAATTGGGAATTCTCCCTTGTTTTTTTCCATTTGAGGCCCCACCTTGATCCAATGAGTTACTATTTGTGTGAGCATGATATTCGTGATGTTTGAACCTAATGAAGTCAAAAGCTTACTATGTTGAGAAGGAATTAATGTGGTTGGGGTGGAATTAGACTTGTTCCCCATTCACTAAGCCTTTTCTAGACTCATTTTGAAAAATGGTCATTTCTTAGGTTAAGACTCATAAGTAACCTTCCCCTCATACATATTAACTATTCTTGTAGCATTCTTCGGTTGGGGTTGTGATGGCAAGTCCCCCTACATGATAGGAGGTGGAACTAGTGGCATAGGATTAAGCGTTGAGTAGAAGGTCCAACTATTGATGGATCTAGATATGAGTTGGAATCAGTCCTTGGGAGCATTGATCTATGGTATTTCATTGAATAGTACTATGGGGCCTGAGCAACAACATCATCAAGCACTACTAGATGTTGGACAAAATATCCATATGAATCTGGCTATTAAGATGGATATTACTTGTGAGGTGGTAGCATAGCCCATGATTGGGGTTATTGCGACTATTAATAATAGTGCTCTTGTGGTTATGGTAAAGCTCCACTATGATAGTATGTTGGTTGAAGGTTCTGTCGGTAGTTACCTTGAGGATAAAGTAACCGTTTGGGCATCTATTTTTGAACAAATTTGGGGTTAAGTGCATATGTCCTTGTTTCTTGCAAATGTATCATAATCGAACAACATCCGTTAGGATGTTCGTACTAACACATAGTACAACCTTCTTCATTTGTAGAGCTGGTATCTAAGACCTTAGCTACTAAAGAAAATTTTCCTTTGCATCCAAGTTCTCTCTTCTTTCTTTTGTTTTTACCTTTTGTGAAGGCTTTCTCTGCTCTTTCCTCCATAATCTTTAATAATTTGGTACACCTTTCATCGATTGAGTCCCACATTTTTGCTACCTATGCTACTACATTGACAATAGATTTTTGGATTGGTAGCATCTCTTTCTGAATTTCTTGGTCCAAGGCTTCTTTCTCTTAGATATCACGCACTCATGCATCTCTCTTTCTTATTGATGGATCCCTATTGTACTGTTCAGTTAATTCCCTTTTTTGAGTTCACCTTCTTCTTTTTCCACTTAATTGATTAGTCCTTGAATATGATGGACAATTAGTTTTGATAATCTTCCTTGGGTGTAAATCCCAAGAGTCTCTTTGGTTTTACTTCTTAATCCATCTATGATGTGCCTAAGCTATTTCTTTGATGAAAATTTGTGGCTTGGGCATCTGTGTAATAATGAATAATATTTACCCATTGTTGCATCAAGGGTTTCATGAGTCCCTTGTTTCTAGCCCTGGAGTTGTTTTCATGTATTTGATACTTATTGACGAGTGGCGAGGTACCCCTACACTCAACCATACAAATACGAGTGTTACACGCGTGATCCAGCCGAACTCCACAGACTAAGTGCCTACATGCCTCATGGAACACCTAAGGTTAATCAGTCATTGTCTTTCCAAGCTCACTTGTATTTGTCACAATTGTATGGTTAAGTAAGCTTGAGGTATGTGATTTTTCTATCTTTTATATTTTTATCGCCTATGCTAAGAGAGGAAAGGGTGAAGAGACTAAGTAACTAACTTTAACTAACTAAGCCTTAATTATCCTAGCATCAGTATCTGTTCCCACTTGTCGTTTCACACCCTGAACCAATGCAACACTGCTGGGATTACCAAACGCTATTCGTTATTGGGATTACCAAGCGTAACGCACATGCTCAAAGCAGTCGTACTGAATGCACTTAACTATGAGAGTTGAGGGTTAAGAGAGATTAAGTCCTAAGAAAGCATTTAAAAATCAACAATAATTAAATCCTCATTAGCTTAGTCCATGCACTGCAAGGTTTATCCAAAAGTTCACCTTTATTACCGTACACAATTGTGTGCTCAAGTACAAAATTAAGATCCGTTCACTTTGGAACTCCTACTGTGGGCACATGGAAATTATTCTAACTTTGGAATGAAAAAATGGTAAAAGTTTGGCTACGGTCTAAATCTAGATTCTGAAACAAGGGAGAGCTACCTCTTATTTATAGAAATGATGGCGGACTGCGATATCACAAGGAATGTCGCGATATCACATATGCAATATTGCGGCCCATGCGATATCGCATCCCATCATACCCCCATGACTAAATAAAAACTTGTCCTCGAGTTGCTTACAAAATATTGGGAAGGTATGGGATTATTAACTTGAATGGAACTACTGGTGAATGGGATGACATGTGAACAGATCATCATTACAAAACATGACAAAACTAGTGTTCACGACAACAAGAGTGAACACTTTATACATTTGACATCTGACCTTATTTGGTAGCTAAGAAAGAGAGAGAGAGAGAGAAGGAAGTTTTCTACTATCACCGCCAAGATTGCGCCTTTCATTATCTATCCGTAAGCGTGCTATCCATCTTAGTCCTTGCATAACTGTTTCAGCATCGATCCATTCCAAGTGTTCCCTCCATATCCAATTTGTTTTTGTATGATTGCCATTTGCACACACAACACAGTCTTTATATTAGCAAGGGTAAATGAATCACAATGCAGTTGATACCTTGCTTCAGTGAAAGGTCCATTGGCTGGGTTGTGGTATGGCAGATACAAGTCTAGAGATATAATAGTGGTGACTACCGAAGGTGTAGGGGTTAGGAGAAAATCAAAAAAATTGGGTCAGGACCCTCATGACTAAGAGCGAACCTCTGGTAGCGATAGAATGGAGAAAGAAAAAGAACAAGAAAGCTGGAGAAAAAGAGACAACTATAACGTCGAGGAAATGGATGTCAAGATGGGGATTAACAAAATAAGGTTGATTGCAAAAATGTTAAGGGAAAGAATTTAACCGGTGTACCAAATAGGGATTCCAGTGGGTCCTCCCCAAAGTAGGCTCATGCCCTTAATTCCCTAACAAACCCACATTCAAAGAGTCTGTAGTATCTGGAAATGTCATTTGGAACAAGAGTTAAAGTCTTAACCACAAGAATTTACCAAAAAGAAAACAATACGTCAACCAAAATATACACTAGTGATACAACTAGCAATGAGGTGAATGATGGAGGAAGAACGATGGAAAGAAAGGAATGGAATGGAGTCTCAAAAATAAGGTGGTGTACAGCCCCTTGTGTATTTAATTATTACTGTGACTTAGTAGTTCCCATTCCAAACAAGAATGCCTTCTCCAAAGAGCCACCACCATTCCAACAAAACGAAAGATGAGAAGGTAGGAAGCGAGAAGGGCCTTAGTTAGAGGAAACATGTTTATTTTAGTTCCATAATGAGTGCTTGTAGCCCAAATGATTATTTCATCTAAGGGTTGTGCTTTGAATCCTCACTATTTTTTTTTGCATGAGAACCACACCATGCAAGGACTTATTATTTTTATTTTCTCAGCCTCTCGATATTGGAGTAACGTCGAAACAATGAGAAAACTCAAGAAGGAAACATCCAAGCACCCAACAGAATGGCCAACACAAATGCTTTAAGTTCCCTTGAAGTCACACCCTTTTCAATCCTTGAGTCCTTCCTTAGTTTGAGAAATGCCCAGTCACCGATTCATTTATAGTTCTTATTTTTTTGAAGAAAGGGACTGTACAGTTTCAAGCCAAGAGAGACCATAGAATTTTGTGGATGTATGGATGAAGTGGACTCATTGCCTATCATATCAAAAGAACCATACCTTAGTATCAACATCATCACTTAAAGGTAAAAACCAAACATTAACAACCAATAGAAAATAGTTCATACCATCATTAAGAGCACTTATTGGATGAAAAACTTAACAAAATAGATAAACACACATACAAATAAAAGAAAAGGTATGAATGATGTTGCAAAAAAAAAAACAAGAAAAGTTAAAAAAATTGTAAAACAAAAATCTGAAAAGAACTGAGGGCTTCAATTAATTAGCATAGGTAGCCATCTTTCCCATGACTGAATTGAAAGGCAGAGATTCGAAATAATGAGCATTTTTTTGAATTTTTTAGAAGTGTCCAACTTTTCCCAATTGATGTTTTTAGATTAAGGATTGAAAGTTGGCGATGCTCATACTCCAATGTATCTATGCTTTCGTTGTGGTTGCAAGTTGTTCCCCCAGTTAGTTCCATGCATATTGGTGGGCTGCTCTCTTGATTAGCTATCAACCACTAGGTGTTCTCTTGTTGTGTGGTTGCTACATACAGGCACCTCTGTATTTGAGTTTCTTGGGCACATCGGTTGCATACAGGAGATGCTGAGCATTCCTATATGTCATCACCCTCTATGTCACTGTATGTGATGCATGGAACTTTCTTCTTCTTGATCTTTCCATAAGAGTTTTTCTTAGATATTTCCAAGGAAAGATCATGGGTTCCTAGGCATGCATTTATGGTACTTAGCCATGCCCTCCCCATTATAATTGGAAACTCCCCCTTATTATTATTAACTTCTATCACTAGGAAATCAGCTGGGTAGGACCAACCACACACAGTGGTAATAATGTCCTCCACAAGTTCCAAGGGGATAGTGATGGACTAGTCAGCCAACTCTAATTGAATATTGCTCTTCTTGAGTGGGGGCAAGTTCTAGGCTTTATACATTTCTTGTGATATTAAGTTGACTCCAGAACCTAAGTCAAGAAGAGCCTTACATGGTTTGTTCCCAGTGAGTTAGAGATAGATTAAGGGACTTCTAAGGTTAGAGAGTTTCTTGGGAAGGTGGCCCACCTTTTTCCAATCAATGACGGTATGTATTAACATAACTGTATGCGTTAAGCTCTGTTGTTGGTTTGAAGGGAGCTCCGAAGCCTTAATTGATGAAGGAACATTTAGAGGCTTAACTGCTTGTGGTTGTGAGAGCTTGTTTGGGCTTTTGGTTCTAAAGAAAGGTCTTCTCTTTGTATGGTTATCAGAACAAGCAGCAGGTTGAAGGTTTACAGCCCTCTTAGCATTATGTTGCTTTAGTTGAGTGGGGAGTTCCCCTTGCATCGTTGGAGTGGGTGGTACTGGAACTATTGGCGTAAGAGATGCAGATGGATTCAGAGGATGGTATGCATGTGGAGTGTCTTTTCCAGGAGAGGGAGTCCTAAAATACTCCCAGACTTGATAGTGATGTTGTGAGGTTACGTGACCCATAGAGTCACTTGGAGAAACTAGCTGTTGCACATAATAGCCATATGGATCTGGTTACCAGTAAGGGTATTTTTGTCTAGGTGGTGGCATCCCCCATGACTGTGGGTATTTCTAGTGCTAGTGTTGCTTGATAGGTTGTGGCAGAGTTCCATTTGGATAGTACATTAACTGTTGGTGGAACTATCTTGGGTTACCTTAGGGATAAGGTAACTTTCAGGGTGCCTACCATTTGTTAAGTCTTGGGTTGAGTGCATACACCCCAGACTCTTGTAGATGCGAGATTATTGGATAACATCCCTTAGGATAGTCATATTGGCAGATCTCACATCCACCGTCATTATCTGTATTCAAATCCACAACACCATTGGTGATAGTCATCTTTCCCTTACCCTTGTTATGTGCATGATCTGCATTTATCCTCTTTTTCTTATCATGGTCACTACTTCGTTCCTTAGACTCTACGATTTTTAAAATGGTTTCAAACCTACTATCTAAGGAGTCGTACATTTGATCTACCTTAGCCGACACTTCGATTGTTAACTTTTGAAGCGGCAAGGTTTTTCTATTCACCAACTCCTCAAGTGGTGACTCATCCTCTTCCTCACAGAATCTTACTCCCTTCTTTCAGAGGGAAGGATTACGGTTATACTCTTCCGCTCTTTCTCTTTTCCATAGCTCCCCTTCTTCTTTAGCTACTTGCCCCAACAATCTATGAACTTCATGGGACCTAAGTTCTGATAATCTCGCTTGGGCATATGTTCCAAGGGTTATCCTAGTTCTGTATCTTAGCCCATCTACAAGTGGCGTAGTTGATCCTGTTGTGCGTAGCCATGGCCTGGGCAACGATGTAGCAGTGTATAATATCGACCCATGGCAGCATCCAAGGGTTCGTGATTACCCTACTTCCATCCTTGGATCTATTTTTGCAAGTTGGACACTTTGGAGTATGTTTGATATTTATCGTTGAATAGTTCTAGCATTGTACTCCATCGTCTAAAAGATTTCGGTTCTAAGGACTGGTACCAACTTTCTACTTCTTTTATGAGTGTCCTAGGAAACAACTTTAACTTCTACCACTCATTTTTGATATTCTGCAAGGCACATGCATCATGAAATGCCTGTAAGTGATTTTGTGGATCAGCGTTGTATCCTCCCTCAAATCAAGGGATATTATTCATGTCTAGTCTTTTGATCCGGCTATCTTTCTGATGCCTTGTAGGTATCCTCACAGCCTTCATAATATCTAACATACTTTGGGTGATAAGTAGGGGTTCATCATTGTCATCTCTTTCGTGGTTTCTGTGATTCCTATGTGGTTCCCTACTTTCCCTTTTATGCCTTGACTCTCTAGAATGCCCTCGTCCTTGCCCTCGACTCTCTCGTTGAGGGTTCTCATTATGCTCACCCTTATCCTCATGGTTGTATTCCTTGTGACTATGTCCCGATGTGGAAGGAGAGAGTGAATGATGTGATGAAGGTGGAGAAGAAGGGGAACCATTGCCATGACGATGTTTCTTACCTTCTCTTCAGTGGTTACGGCCCCGATCGTGATGACAATCCGAATGCCTATCCTTGCCATGTGTTTGTGTCCCCTCAGTGAACACTTGGTGTTCATGGGGGTTAGAACCAGGGTTGTGAATCATGGGATGTAGGTTTTGATACCCCACCTCCTCATCATTAGGAGGGGGAACATCATTTGGTGAAGAACCTATTATAACTGGTTTACCATCTCCAATTTCACTTAGGACATGCGGGACGCCTTTGCCCTTCAACGATGTATGGTAGCTCTTCTGCCATGAGTCCCTTAAATGTTGCACTATTGTGGGATGGTAATCCCTTGTGTTGTAATCACATGTAGTGTATTCAGCGTATAGCTGTGTTATGCCTATCTGTGCAAGAGCACGAAGGAGCATGTTGGGGACTGCAAGATCTGGAGGTAACACTATGTTACCTTGCAAGTCTCGCCAATGCAATTATTCATCCTAATGGAGGATAAAAGTAAAATCAGGTATATACTCATCAAGATGAGTATATACTACCCAGTACTCTTGAGGAACTGGCGGATTTGGGTTACGTGTGTTAGACCGTTGATTATTTCTTTTGTGATCCCTAGGTGGTGAAGTGCTTTTATGAGAAGAAGAAGACATTGTTATCTTGTCGGTGTGCTGTTGACCGTTGTTTAAATTTTCTTCTGATTAACCCTAAGGGTTCGTTTAAGCTTCCCAATGATGTGGATGATTTCCTATGTTCTACTTAGCGCACAAACAACTTAGTCCCTGGCAACGATGCCAATGATGAGTGGTGAGGTACCCCTACACTCAACCATACAAATACGAGCATTACATGCATGATCCTGTTGAACTTCGTAGACTAAGTGCCTACACACCTCATGGAACACCTAAGGTTAATCAGTCATTGTCTTCCCAAGCTTACTTGTATTTGTCATGGTTGTATGGTTAAGGAAGCTTGAGGTATGTGATTTTTATATCTTTTATGTTTTTATCGCCTATGCTAAGAGAGGAAAGGGTGAAGAGACTAAGTAACTAACTTTAACTAACTAAGGCTTAACTATCCTAGCATCAATATCTGTTCCCACTTGCCATTTCACACCCTGAACCAATGCAATGCTTCTGGGATTACCAAATGCTATTCGTTACTGGGATTACCAAGCATAACATACGTGCTCGAAGCGGTTGTACTGAATGCACTTAACTATGAGAGTTAAGGGCTGAGAGAGATTAAGTCCTAAGAAAGCATTTAAATAATCAATAATAATTAAATCCTCATTAGCTTAGTCCATGCACTGCAAGGTTTATCCAAAAGTTCACCTTTATTACCATACACAATTGTGTGCTCAGGTATAAAATTACTTGAATAAAGATCCGTTTAGTTTGGAACTCCTACTACGGGCACATGGAAATTATTCTAACTTTGGAATGGGAAAATGGGAAGATTTTGGCTACAACCTAGATCTAGATTCTGAAATAAGAAAGAACTGCCTCTTATTTATAGAAATGGCAACGGACTGCGAGATCGCGTATACGATATTTCGGTAGATGCGATATCGCATCCCATCACTTGTGAATAGGTCTAATATTTGTCATTAAAGATTTCAAGTATGGTACTCCAGTGTCTATTGGATTTAGTTTCTAGTGACCTGTACCAGCTTCCTACTTCCTTCACAAGTATTCTAGGAAACTTCTTTAATTTCTACCAATCACTCTCTATGTTTTGAAGGGCACATGCATCTTGGAATGCTTGAAGATGATGCTAGGGATCAATGTTGTAACGAACTTCAAATCATGGCATATTATTCATATCTAGCCATTTGATTTAGCTATCTCTCATGTGCTTGGTTGGTATGTAGATAGCTTTCATGCTTCGGGTTGTCATGAGGGGTTCATCATCATGATAGGATTCATATTCTTTGTTGTAGTTATGGCCCCTTCTATGCTCATGCCTTTCTTGATCCTCTCTTCTATCTCTTCTTCTCATTCTTTTATGCTCTTCATATTTTGAATCAGAGTACCTTGAATATCTATCATGATGACCATGAGTTCTCTTTCCTTTTCTATCATAATCCTAGTACTTTTATCTTCACCTATTAGATTCCTCCAATGATCGTGATGAGGCAGATGAGATGCAAGACAATGGTGTCAACTAGTTCTCCTTTTATGACTCTTGTAAGTTTCTTTGTAAGATTTAGCAAGATCCCTTGGCCTAGAGTCCCACCTACATCTTGAGTTAGTAGCCTCCTCCTATGTGTCTCTACTAGAGTAGAATGAAGTTGGGCTTTGACAGGTTCCTCTAGTCTAATGATAGGTGTTTTTAATGGCTCCTCATGATGTTGGTGGAGTTGTTCTAAAATGAGTTGATTAGCATCAAGTTCTTCTATGATAATAGAGGTATTGGCCTACTTCCCTTTGTTGTGTATATGTTTGATCTCTATGGCAGCATCTCTTCTCATCTGCTCCTTTGTGGATTCATAGGGTCTAGTCATGTGTTGAGTCACATGATACCCTTCCTAAATTTGGTCCAAATGCATTCCCTTTAGGGCAATTTGTAGCATGTTTAGTGGTACACATTTTGGATCCAAGACTATGTTTCCTTTCATGTCTCTCCACCTCATTTGATTATCTTGATGGAAGATGAAAGTGAAGTTAGGATGGTAAGGATCAGTGTGAGCATAAGTGATTCTCATCTGCATTGGCATTCCCCATTCTTCTTCATCAATAATTCTGTCACTACTCCTTATTGTCTCCTTGGTTGGTGATGGTTGATCTTTGTGTGAAGTCATATTATAGTTTTTAGATGTTATGTGTAAGTACACTTTGCTTATAGTTGTAAGGTTTGACTTTCTATTTTGGACACAATGAACTTTAAAAAATTAATTACTTAGCATAACATTGACTTTTCCCTGGCAACAAAGCCAATGATGAGTAGTGGAGTATCCAACACCCAACCATACAAGATACAAGTGTTCATGCACAATCCTGGTCGAATTCTATAAACAAGGCAATGTGATTATGCGAGTAATTGGTTAGAGTTTGTGATCATTATCTTTCCATGTGAGTTAGTAAATTTGATACATATGGTTTAACTCATGATGAGGTATATGATAGATGATGTTGTATTTGTCATAGTGCTCCTAGCTAACATGAAGTAAATGTAGTAATTTCTAAATCTAAGTGACAGTGAAAAAATCTAATCTAGCCTATGTGATGAGCAGTTGGTCCTAACCTTTCGTTCACACCTTGGACATCATGTAATTACTACTAGGATTACCAAGTACGATACTAATGGGTGTACCAAGTGATAGTACTACTAGGTTACAAAGCAACTACACTTAAGTGCTTGAGATTAGTTGTACACATTTTGCTTAATAACAAGAATAGTAAACTTCATGGAAAGTAAATCAATAACTAATGAAAACAGTAATCATTAAGCTTAGTGAAAACAAGAAAATTATTCTAAGTGTAAACAATAAAGACTAAGTAATGCTACAATGATGTAGAGTAATCTTGATCTTTATTTTCATGCATGAAACATGTCTAAGTACATTTGACTCGAATAAAGGCTCTATTCAATTACTAAACATCACACTACTAGCATACACTCCTTAAGTGCTAAGTGCTAAAATTGAGAAAAAAAACTAACGTAATTTTGCTAAGTGCCTAATGAAACTGTATGTGGACAGTGCGGCTAAGTGTTGTATTTATAGGCTTGCACACACTTGCGATATTGGATACATGACATCATAGGCTATGCCCCGATATCGAAGATTCCATATAGAAACTCCAATATTGGATACCCGATATCATGGCTAATGAAAAAAACTCAATTTATCATTTGGAACAATAATGAGTGGGCTAACGCACTCGCTAGTCACAATCATGTAGATGAACCCAACTTTGAGGAGTTTCTCAATCTTTGCCTTAATAATTTGCTTAAGTTTGGGGTTGAATCATTGTTGTGGTTGCCTTTTTAGCTTGATGAAGGAGTCTATGTAGATCTAGTGTTGGCATATCTAAGGATCCATTCCTATAAGCTCATTATATGACCAAGCAAAGATTTTTGACCATTTGTTCACCACTTTTAACAATTTTTGTTTTTGTTCATGAGCAAGTCTAGCATTGATGATTGCCAACTTGCCATTATTAAAAAAAGCATATTCCATGCCTACTAGTAGAGCCTTTAACCCAAGGGACTCTTCTTAAAGTTATTTAAGATCTCCAACTTTCCCCAATCCATTTCATTTTGCATATTTGAGAGTTGACAATGAAGTTCCTCCAATTTATCCATGCTTTCTACATAGGTACTAGTAAGGCTCTCAGCTGGTTTCATGCACATGGTTGATTCAATTTGATCATTAGTTATCAGCCACTAGGTACCTTCTTATCTTGTGGTTGTTGCATACAGGCACCTTTGGATCACTATTGTTTCAACACATTGATTACATGCTTGAAGTGATGTGTTTTTGATTGTCCATAGTTTCTGCATGCAATGGCACAATGTGTCACTATATGCAATGCATGGAACTCTTTTCTTCTCCACTTTACCAAATTCATTTTCCTTGGAAATTTCCAAGAAAAGGTTTTGAATCCCCATTCTAGCATCTATTGTACTTAACCATGCCCTTCCCATAATGATAGGAAAGTCTCCATTGCAATTCTTCACATGGATCACTAGGAAATGAACTAGATAGGACCACCCATAGATGGTGGTCACAATGTCCTCCACTAGCTCTAGAGGGACAATGATGGATTGATCAGTCATCTCTAATCTGATGTGCTCTTTTTTAAAGAAGGTAGGTTCCAAGCCTTATATATTTCTTGGGAAATCAAGTTGACTTTGAAACTTGAATTTAAAAGAGCCTTGCATGGTTCATTTCTGGCAATCTATAAGTAAAAAAGGGGACTCCCAGGATCAAATCTCTTCCTAGCAAGATGATCAATCTTAATCCAATCTATGACCACATATATCAGCATGATAGTATGGATTTAGGAAGATTTTTAGTTTGAAGGTTTCTTGATAGGACTTTCAAAGGTAGAAGCGGTAGGGTTAGCAACCACAAGTGTTTGTAAGGATTTCATGGCATTATTGGTTCTAAAGAATGACATTTAGGACCACTTGAATGTATATATGGCTGTAGGATCATGGCCCTCATGACATTGCTTTGTTGTGGCTACATAAAAATTTTGCTGTGGTGCAGGAGTGGATGAGTGTGGAGGAGGATAGAAGGAAAAAGGAGACTCCCCCATTTGAGAAGATTCTCTATAGTATTTTGGAGGATAGCAGTAATATGGGAAGGAAGCATAACTAGAGAAGTCATGTGGGGATATAGGTTGTTAGACATAGTAACCATAGGGATCAAGTCACCGATAAAGATATTGCTGCCATGGTCGTGGCATCTCCCATGATTATGGGTGTTGCCATTACTGATATTGCTCTTGAGGTTGAGGAGGTGCTCCACTTGAATAGTATGCTTTTTGGTGAAACTATCACTAGTAGTTTCCTTGTGGATAAGGTAACTACCTAGGTGCTTGACGTTTTGCCAATCTAGTATTTAAAATGTACATCTCAGATTCTTGCAGATGTGATACCACTGGATAACATCCCTTAGAATGTTTGCATTGACAAATGTCATAACCATCATCATATGTTTTAGAATCCACAACTACCTCTATTACTACAGATTTACCCTTATTTTTATAATATTCTTGTTCTGCACTCTTTTTCTTTCTCCTTTCTTGACCACTACCCCCTTGGTCTCTTCATTCCTCTACGATCTTTAGAGCTATTTGAAACTTCTCATCCAAGTATTTCCAATCTTTTCTATCTTAATTGATATTTTGATGATAGATTTCTATATCGGCAAGGTTTTCCTTTGTACCACTACATCAAACAATGCATCCTCATTAGTACCATAGAAACACACCTCCCTTTTGTGAATGGGAGGTCCCTATTATACTCTTATGCACTCTCACACTTTTTAAGCTCACCTTCTTCTTTGGCCAAATGATTAATTGGCCTTTGGATATTATGGATGCTGAGCTTAGAAAGTCTCCCTTGGGCGTAAATCTCAAGAGTTTTTTTATTATTTCATTCATAAGCCCATCTATGATATGGTGTAGTTGATCTTGTTGGGAGTATCCATGGCCTAGGCATCAATGTAAAAGAGAATACTACCTACCCAAGGCTACATCCAAGGACTCATGATTGCCTTGTTTCCATCCTTGAATATATCTCCAAAAGTTGAACATTATGGAGTATGTTTGATACTTGTCGTTGAAAAGCTCCAGCATTGTATTCCATCAACAGATAGATTCTTCTTCTAAAGACCAATACCAGCTTTCAGCTTCTTTAATGAGTATCTTCAAGAGTAATTTTAGCATTTTCCAATCATTTTCAATGTTCTACAAGGCACAAGAATCATGAAAGGTTTGCAAATGATTTTGTGGATCTAAGTTATATCCCCCTTCAAACTTGGGGATATTGTTCATATCCACCCTCTTAATTTGACTATCTTTAAGGTTCCTTATTGGGATTCTAACTACCTTTGAAATATTTAACATATTTGATGAGACGCGAGATGCACTGTGCCGCGATATCGCGTCTTTCCCTGAGATATCGCGTACGCGATATCACGGTCCGCCGCCATATCTATAAATAAGAGGCGGCACTCCCTTCATTTCTCAATCCTGGCTAGAAGTAGCGAAGCTCTGGCAGATTGATCACTCCAGAGTTAGAATTTTTCCCATGTGCCCGCAGTAGGAGTCCTAGAGTGAATGACTCTTTATTCGAGCAGCTTGTAACCTGAACCCATGTTGTGTACGGCAATAAAGATGAACTTGATTGGATAAACCTTGCAGCACGTGGTTTCATTTATTGTTATTTATTTACTGCTTTCCTAGTGTGTACAAGTACGACTTGATTACGAGCATCTACGGATGTGTACGGCTAATCAAGGAATCAGCTGCTTGTCGCAACGCATGAGTACGACTTAACTACGAGCATTGGATTGCTTGGTAATCCAGTAGCGTATTCCAGGGTTCTGCACTTGGTAATCCTAGTAGTAGTCCAATGTGTACGGCTAGTTGAGGAATCGGCTGTTCATTGCTAGGCTAGACGTGTGATAAGTACGACTTAGTTACGAGCACCCACGGGTGTGTACGGCTAGCTAAGGAATCGGCT
>MNCI01023529.1:365962-459686 GCA_015680685.1 Gnetum montanum | reverse complement strand
GGTATTTGACACCTAAAGAGAGGTCATAGTTATGCTCTTGCTACTCAAAAATAACTACACATCAAAGCTTCCAAGAGGATCTCACTTATAAGTAAAAATTTAGTTCCAATTTTAATTTAAAAAAATTACACCAAATTAAGTGTAGGTGTTAGAACCTAAAAACCTGAAATAATTTAACTATAGATACATCTCAAAACATATAGCCAACATGATGCTTTAGAAGAACTCAAGAAGAAGATAATGATGTTGCAAAAATGAGTTAAACTAGCAGCCTCTTATATATAAATCCTTATTTGATTCACCTCTCATTAGTAAGCTAGGCAATTGGTGAAAATTAATATTTATTCTTTCCTTTAAAAAGTGCACAAGCATATTATTAAAACGAAATATTTATTACTTATTATTTAAAATAATTATACAAGCTAATTAAGCTAATCAATGATCATTATTGAAAGATAACCACATCCTTCTTTAAGTGGATTTGATGGTTCTCTAATGAATCTAATTTTTCTCTAGTGGATCTGATTTTTCTAGAGTTCTCCTATGAAGGATTTTATATTACTTCCAACTTCTTCAACTAATGCAGAAACTTCTACTTCTCTTATTGACGTGAAAATTTCTATTGGTTTTCAAAATGTAGATTTACAAGCTAGTAAGAAAGAAGTTGTGACACCTTCTTCTAGTAATGTTGATGCAATGAAGACATTTGATTTTGATCTTCTTGATGATGTATAGGACTCATTGGTTTCTAATCTTTTATTGTAATATGTGTTCATTCAAATTTTATATTACCCACCTCATAATCAAAGTGTTGTTTCATAGTTAAATGATATGATGAAAAAACATGACATCCAAGACCTTCATGCTAGGTATCATTCTTGTTTTTTACTACTTGTTGAGTTAGACAATGCTTCAATGAGGTAGCATTTCCTAGATATAGGGTCTTTATACTTAATCATGTAATGTTGCTCATTTGTAGCTAATCCTCATATATTGAAGTCCAATCTAAAGAATATGCTAAATTTTTATGGTTTGTTAAGTTATATAATCCTCCATTGATTTTTTAGAAAGCTAAGCAAGAAATTATTAGTCTTCTAGGTCCCATTAAGCATATGAATTTTATATTTTTTAGTTTTTGTTAGCATTGCTTTTATTAAAATCAACTATTCAATTATAAAAAGGAATTAGTATTAAAAGTAAAACATAAGACTTATATTCAACCAATTATGTATTATAATCTTTATGATTCTTGTAACCTTTACCATCATGAAGAACATTTGTTTAATGTTTCTCTTTTCTTGCTCAAGTAAAAAGATTCTAAAGAAAAGAAAAAATTTGTTGAAGTTGAAGATAAAAAAAACAATATAAAGTTGAATAGATGAAAAATCAAGTTAATGTTGATGATAAGAATAATCAAATAGCAATGAAGAATCTAGAGAAAATAAAAGCTCTTATGTATATTTTTGTTAGTACTAGAGAAAGTATTAAGTAGCCTAGACTGATAGCTTATAAGATAATGTTTTCCTTATCTAACAAGAATACTATTAACTTAAAAATTAAAAATAGTATCAATAAAAAGGATATAGTTAATGGTAAAGATTCTCAACATAAGGTTAATAACATGTGATGAGGGGAATATCTTTCACTAGTGATATAACTTTCTTACTTTGAAAAAGATATTAATATTAAGTAACAATTCTTCATCTTAAATCCTTTTCTTATTTTAAGTTTAAGCATGGATATTGAAAAGTGCTATAAATTTTGTTAGAACTAGGATCCTTCTCACTACAAATAATTAAATAGCTTTACTTATTTTTTTTAAGTATTAATTGAAAGGTTGTACACTTGAGTAGATAGTTCTAAAATTAGAAAATTTTTTCTTTCCATATTTTTCTAATGATATCTACTTGATGTCAAGTTTGTGATGTACATTTAATTTTCTTTGCTCATTATTATTATTATTATTAGGTTCAACACCCTACCCCAAGGAAATAATCATAATAAAAAATATGTTAAGAATTAAGCTAATCTATATATTCTTTTATTATAACTCTTCTAATATTTTATGTTAGATCTATGTCTTAGGATGCACATATCGCCAAAATATTTTAGCATTCCCTTTCCCATATATATTTTTTAAAATGAAACCTATATGTATTAGGATGTATCTATAGTCAAATTGTTTCAAGTTTTGACATCCCATTCCAAGGCCTTTTCAATATCCAAAGAGTTAAATGTATTAGGATCTATCTATGGTCAAGTTGTTTCAAGTTTCATGTCAAGTGTTCTATCTTCATAACCTTTAATTTTTAGGCCTTGCCACAACTTGGGAAAGGGGAAGAAGGGTGGATGTTAGAACTTAAAGGAATGACTATATGCACACCTTAAGATATAGAGCCAAATATAACACTTTAGAATAATTATAAAGAAATATAACAATGTCTTAAGTATGGATTAAACTTGCAATCTATTGTGTAGACTAAGATAATAAGCTAACATTCAATTTTAGGATGCCAAACTCCTTAACATTTGCTATCATTATCACCTAATTCACCTTGGAAATAATTTCCAATTTCATTTTTCTTATTTTGAATTATTTCTTATCTTAGTAAAATAAAGAATCTACTACTTTTGCTCAAATTTCTTCTTGAGTCTCTTTTCTTTATTTTTTGAGGTTAAGGTAATGCAAAAATTTGAATTTATTTTAAGCATGGATGATGATGAGTGGTTGGGTATTCTAACACTCAACTACAACTCAGAAGTATTCATGTGCAACCAAAGAGTAATCTGTGGATGGATAATGTAAGTATCCTAGTAGGTGATATTTAATTCGTTATCATTGTCTTCTCACTTAGATTTAGCAAGGTGCAAATCATATAGTTTAACTCTTAGTAAGATAGATTATATGTTGATATTTTTTAGCTAAAAATAAGATTAAGTGCCAACATGGTGAACATGAATCTAAGTGTTTAAGTGTAAGTATAAAGAAATATAAAATCTATTCTAGCCTATGTCGATAAGAATCGGTTCTTACTCTATCATACATGTCTTGGGCTAATGTAACCATTATTAGGATTACCAAGTGATTTCACTATTGAACAAATCAAGCAAAGTTATTAATGGTTTACCAAATAGTTACAAATTACTCTCAAAACAAGTCATACTTATTCCACCTTACTAAGAGACATTGAAATGTAAAATAAGTTAGATAATGTAAATGACTTAATAAAAGAAACATGATGAAAAGTAAGATTATGCTAACTGAGATGCTATAATGATGAAAAACAATCTCAATCTTTATTTTCATTCATGAATTACATCCATGAACAATCCACTCAAATTAAGATTTCATACAACTATTGTTCACCAAACTATAGGCATTCACTCTAACTCTAACTCTAAGTCATGGAAATAAACTATAAGAATATCACTAAGTGTTGGCTAAAATATTTTCCTTTTGATGTGATAGTGGGTTGGTATTTATAGGTAAGACCATGGTCCACTATATTGCATCTATGTTGACATATCTAGAGCTACCATATTGTAGCTATGATATTGTAGCTTGCATAGATACTAGTTTTATCATATCCCCATGACTGTCTGAAAACTCATCCTTAAGTTAAGGAAAAAGGAGGATAGAATTCCTTAAAAAAATGTTGGGGTTATATATAGACTTCAATATTATGACTTATATACATAACTAACTCTACTATGAATGCTTCATTGT
Source organism: Gnetum montanum (assembly GCA_015680685.1). NCBI lineage: Eukaryota > Viridiplantae > Streptophyta > Gnetopsida > Gnetales > Gnetaceae > Gnetum > Gnetum montanum. Next base: position 455,959 of record MNCI01023529.1, on the reverse strand, counting down.
GGTTCAAGTGATGTTTACAAAATTATCATCTTGTGTATGATTGACACATATTATAGAACAAATTAGAACAAGATAAAACAAACAAAGCTCGATGTAGTCTTCATGTTCTAAGTGGTGTTGGCTACTCCATCGGCTTCTTTCCTTTATCATCAAGCTTGTAAAATTGATATCTATTTAGGAATACCTAAAGCTTTTCTTCTTCAGATATTTGATCATGTACCATCTAGGAAAATTTAGCAATGTTTGCTAGAGTTAGTACTTCCTAGGGACACAGTAACTATGGAAACATCTTGTTGGCTTTTACATACCAAGTCACAAATTATCTTCTTTTATCTTCAAAAGCTCTAGCTATTTTTCTTAATTCTTGGTAATCTATCATTCTCCTAGATATGTTTGCTATGACATCCTTATGGTCCTGGTGGCTATCTTTCACCACTTACAGCTCAAAGTTTACAATGTAGAGTTTTTTTATGTGCATCTTTTCTATCTGTGAGCTCTTTCTCATACTTTGCATAAACTATGGTCACTTGCTGCTCCAATTCTATTCTAGTTCTACCTACTATTAACATGGCTAAGTTAACGTATCAAAGACTTTCTAACCCCATGTACTCTATCAAATCTTCTATCTACAGGTCTTTTTTTTTTTTGACTTGGTGTACATGGGCAAGGCTGTCTAACATAGGCTACCAATTAGGTATTTTCACTATGATAGAACTAATTTTGAATTTAGCCAGCTAGATATCCTTTTTATTGATTATTTGTACATGTCCACTTACTCTTTGAAACTCTCCTTTAGCCATTCAGGGTTTTTGCCCTTATTTTTTCATGCACTAATTTTGATAGTTAATTGTTGGCATACTATGTAGACTTCTTCAATTGATAAGGTTCTATTTTCTCTAGTTAATTTCTTGACGTCATGGTTAACTCAGGTGAACTAATCTCTAAACTAATAAATTCTCTCTTCTAACACATTCTTTTCCTTTTCAATGTCAGCTAATCTTATATTTTTTGTAGGAACTTTCTTATTTTCTTATTCTAGGGTTGTTAAGGCTTTGACATAAGCATACATTTGATCATCTACTAATAAAGCATTCCATATTACTTTTTCTATCTCCATCTCCATATGGATATACTTGTCCATCAATTGGTCCATGTTTTTGTTCCTAAATTGTTCCAGTTGGTTAGGTGCAATATATCATGCAAGGTCCTACCTTTCTGCTCTTAATGTGATCAATTTTACTTATAGCATATGCATCTTCTTTTCAACATGTTATACTCTAATTTTAGCCATGACCAGCCTACCCTTGATTGAAATTAATTCTAACTATACTATAGTAATATCACTCATGATATTGAAGTCATTTTACATTACTTATCCAATTTATAGTGGTTGGCCCAAAATGTCTTCATGCTCTTTTGGAGCCAAGACATCTCGATTATGATTTCTAGATGTTTTGTTCTAGTAATATCTACTAATGGAAAAAAGCAAACATTAAATAATTATTTAATATGATCTATGATACATTCATCTACTCCTGTTGCATCTTGGTGTTGCATTACTACTATTGTGGATCCTTCTTCCATTTCTAACATCACTTGAAAGGATGTAGTGGTTCCCAATATTTTTTGTGTCTAGCCCTTATTTTCTCCTACCTACAATGAGATTTGACCACTTGTGGGTCCTATTAATACAATAAGCGTATTTAGATTATTCTATAACCTATACATACTTGAGACCTCTCAGCTTCCTTAACTTATTGTTTACACAATTTGTTATAGATGGCTCATCGAGGATCTATAATCTTATTGTTCTAAAGGAGCACTTGGTCCTAGTCTATCGGCTACTAGTGTTAACCCACTTAATCATGTTTACTCTACTCTTGTGGTTAGAATGTTTCCTACTTGTGTAGACCCTATTGCTCCTTTAGTTCCTGTTAGTTTCTCCACTTGATCTTTCTTTGATGACATTGGTTTGGAGATTTTAGCATAGGAGACATTCTAGGCTTTTTGGAGTACATCAGTAGGGTAATCCAAAATTCTTACTTATCAACATAGCCTTCTAATGAGACAAGATAATGAAAAGTAAGTTTTTATTTGTTCTTCTCCTTAAATCCTTTTTAAATTTATAAAAATAATAAATGAGCCAAGTTGTCTTGAAATTTTCCCATTAAAATAGCACTTCCCCTAGTAGCATAGGTGAAAATTCTATTTAGCCTTTTCATTGACAATAGATGACATGTTTCAATTTTGAAATAAATATTATGCCATAGGTCCTTTGCACCCATAGCTTCCCTACCTCTGTGTTAGACCTGGTAGAGATTTGGGCTAATATTGGCTCCAACATTTAGAATGTTTAGTTCCTTGGCTATTACTTCAACCAAATATGGCACTGTGATCCCCTCTATCTTCACTGTAGCATCATCTTACTTTTCTTCCAAAATTGGTACACTTCTCCAAGGTACCATTCACCATTACATGAGATTGTGGTCCATAGAGGAGAGGCTTGGAGTTGTTCATGAACATTGGTAGGGGTAAACTCCATGAATGATCTAAAATTTAGTTTCACTATGATAGTGGACATGATAGACTTCTCTTGGATTCTTTAGAGATACTCATTGGAAAGTGTTAGATATTATCCTTGCTCAGGAGTAGGTAGTGCATCAACTTCAAGCTACATGGATTTCCCTTTTGTACATATTGGCTAATAGATGCCATAAAATTAGGCTTCTTGATCTATAAATAGATTCTATTTTCTAGGTTTACCTCTTCCTATGGGTCTTTTTCCTATTGATTGTGATGGCCCTTTTGTTGTAGGTCTTTTAGGACGCATCTATAATCATGATAAATTCTTTAAGATTACCCTAGAATTTCATAAAAGTCTCTAATTATTCATAATCCTTGCTCAAATTTTTTGATTTTGGTCAAAATTATTTCTTAATATCAACCTTAGTTCTAATTGGAATTGGAGAGTTAGAAAAATTTGTAACTTGGATAAATCGTTCTTTAAGAAAAATCCTTAATTGTAGAATTTTCTAATGTTTACAAATAATTTTATGTTTCATAACCTATCACAATTGCTAATTTCTTATTTAAAGTGTGTTTGATTGGTTATTTTGGAAGAATTATTAAGTTTATTAGCCTTTCTTAGTTTAAAATATAGTCTTTTCTTATTTCTCTTATCCTTACTTTGTTTTCCTAAGCATTAGAAAAATTGAATGCAATACGCACAACTATGTGCAGCACTCTTCCCCACCACTAAGTTGATCACTTTGTGAGCCAAAAGAAATGAAAATGGGTTAATTCAAAGTTACAATAAAGAAGATATGGCTCTTGAAATTTTAGAGGTAGGAGAAATAATATGAACTCCTTACGTGTGAAATGAGAGAATGAAAAACTTTGTTAAGACCTTCCACATATATATGAATTTTTATAAGGGATTCATTGTAGATACGACATCATGGATGCAATATCGCAAGGGATAATACATTGTATCTACAATATCACCATGAAAAATTTTAAGATTTTGTACAAATTTTAAGGGAAAAATTGAATAAAATGGATAGTCTAAAATGTATAGAGATGGTCCAAAGGATTTTTGATCATAGATGATGCTCAGAATGGAAGAATTTTTCATCAAAATTATGTGAAAGGAGTTTGAGCAAGGTAAGTTGATTAAGTTTGTAGAAGATGGTTAGTCAAAATTGCCAAATATATGATCGAAGATGAGTATATAGGAAATTAACAATGATCGTATGAGTGTTCCAGAGGTAGAAGATGATGCTGAATTGATCATAAAGTATGAAGCACAAGAGTTATACAAGTCCTTCCCAAAGTAGGCTCCAACCTTTAGTGTCCTTAAATAACCACACCTACAAGTATTCATAGACACTCAAGGAGTTGAATGTAAAACATACCTACCTTCCAAAAACACAGAAGTTAGTATTGCCTCAATGAGAAAATAATACTATATTATATAAAGCCATAAAATTATGATTGTATATAGTAGTGAGGTAAAATGATAGTAGTAGAGATTATAGAAAATAGGATGCAAAGTGTCTTACCATAGGTGTAACAAATTCTATGTGTGATGCATGGTTGAAATGATCATTAGCCCTTCCATCGGAGATCTAAATAAAGTTCATATCACTTACCAATGACATCACATTGTATCATCTAAAAACAAACAACTACAAAACTACCACAATTGCAAGAAATATTAACTCTTGGAAATGAGGTATAAGGAAGCAATTTATTAATAACACATCTTATTTTGAAGGAGACTTGGCCATCAGACAAAGAAGTGCATTCAAGCATGGGTAACATGTCCTTCTAGCCTTGTAACCAATGTGAGTCCAAGAAACCTTGAAATTTTTGAGAAGTAGACTATCTTTAGGTATGAATAACATGTCTTTTTAGTGGAAGCCCTAGAAAGTTTTATTATGTGTATTTATTAGGTTATTACTATGTCAACCTTACCTAAGGACTACATTCAAACATATATAATAAGACTTTTGAGTGACATAGTAACGTAGCACTTATTTTAGACATACTTCCATTTTTCATTAGAACTCAAGCAAAAAATACATCCTAAAAATAGGATAGGACTTATAGTAGTAGCTTTAGAGAATCCACAAGCTCCCTTGATATCACAACCTATTCATTCTCATTTAGCTCCTCACTTTTCTATCTAGGCATAATGATTACAATTTTATTTTATTTTTATTGTCGAAAGAATACCATTATGTCCATGGTAAGAACCTCTTATTATTATAAATTAATGGATGGATGATTTGATCTCGCTACATATATAATTAGTCATTTGATGATTTGATAACATATGGTAAAATTCTCATTATTTTGACTACATCTCATTTATTCCTTTATACTTTATTAGAAAAATCAATAAAAATATCTACACAAAAAATAGTAAAAATTACTAGAGAATGAAAAATAGGTAAGAAAGGGAAAATATATAAAGAATTTAAAAGATATTATAAAAGATTTAGAAATGGAAAATGTATAAAAGAATGAAAAATATATTAAAGAATGTAAAAATTATAAGAAGTATGATTAGTGCCCAAGTGTCAAACTTGACACCCCCATGACTATCATCAAGAGCTAAGACCTAGAATATTAAATGGGCAATTAATAATTTGGTATGCAAGGTGGAGTCTTTGGAAGAGTTGGGAAAGTCACAAAATGATTTTACTTGTTGAATATTGATAAGAATAAGTTTTTGTGGGCTTATTGGATGATAACTTTGCATGTCACCAGATTGGTATCTAGCATGAATGATATAAGGTCCATCCCATAAAGTTTGAAACTTAGTCTTTTGTGAAACATGATTAGGATTATAATAAAGGACATTATCACCAGGCTTAATAGACACTTGTCTCATTTTGGTGTCATGTCTACATTTTGAATACTTCTTGTGGATCTTGTTACTCATTTGAGCTATTAGTCAATTTTTGTTAAAGAGATTTAGATTCATTAGGTATTCTGTTTGAGCCAAGTTTACATCTAGGTAAAGAGTACTAGTAGTTTCAATGGTATTTGGTTCTACTTGAATTAGTAGAGAAGGAAATTTGCCATAAACTAACTCATATGGTGAATATCCTATGGGAAGTTTCTAGGTTGATCTATATACTCATTAAGCATCATTAAGTTTAGTGATCAATCCTTCCTATATTGACTAATAGTTCTAGTTAATATTCTTGTAATTTCTCTATTAGCCACTTTAGCTTGACCATTCACTTGGGGATGATGTGGTGTCATTAATTTGTGGTTAAACCCAAGTTGTTGCATTAGCCTTTTAAATGTAGCTCCAATGAAATGAGCCCTATTGTTTGATATTAGCATGCATGGTACTCCAAATTTCTTCACCATGCTCTGTTGAAAGAATTTTACAACTATTGTGGTCATGGAATCTTTAACTATAATTGCTTCTATCCACTTAGTGAAATAATCAAAAGTCACTATGATATAAGAATTTCCATTCAACATTGGTGTGATGGGCCCCATAAATCTAATTTCCCAAATATCAAATGGTTTCAAAGGTTGTATTCTAGTGTGGTCCTTCATTTCTAGCCATTAGTCCTTCATCTAACTAACATTTCTAGCCATTACTCCTTCATCTAACTAACATTATGAAAATTGATGTGCATCCCTAAATATGGTAGGCCAAAAGTATCCTTCCATAATTAGTTTTAGTGTTATCCATTATCTTGCATAATCACCATCACATGGTCCTTCATGCACATCTTGCAAGACTCTTTGCTGATTTTCTTCTGGAACACACTATCTTATCAACCCATCAACACATATCTTGTAGAGGTTTCCATTAATTTCCATATGTATTTTTACCTAGTAAAGAAATTTTTCTTTTTGTTTTTTTATCCCATTTAATCACAAGCTCATATGTTGTAAGATACATCATGTAATCAATAATCCATGACTTCACTATTAAATCCATAACCATTGCTATCTTTGCAAATAAACTTTTGTTTGAAAATTAGTCTAATAGTGGTTCTTCATTTTCTTGAGGTTCCCATATTAACCTTGATACATGATCAACTATAAAAATTTCAATTTCTTTCTTGTTGATCATTGTAATATCAAATTCTTGTAAAATTATGAGTCATCTTATCACTCTTGGACTTACCGCTAGTTTGTTCATTAGGAATCTAATAGCACTATGATCAGTATGAACATAGATATGATACCAAAGTACATAATGTCAAAATTTTTCAAGCATGTACACCATAGCCATAAGCTTAGTCTCAATGATGGTATAAATGAGTTGTGCCCTAGTGATGCTTCAATTGGTGTAGTTTATATAATAAAGTTGTTTCTGATCATCAAGTTGATTTAACACTACCACCATTGTGTAGTTAAAAACATCTATAATAATATAAAATAGTTTGAACCAATCTAGGGGTTGGAGGATTAGTGTCTTGATTAGTTTATATTTGAGGATCTTAAATGTTTTCTCATACTATTCTGTCCACTAAAATAGTGCATCTTCCTTTGTTAGTTTAATGAGCAATTTTGTGATCTTTGAGAAATTTTCAATAAATCTCCTATAATATCCTATATGGCCAAGAAATGATCTGATATCTTTGATTATTTGTGGTCTCTAAGTGATGTCTCAAATTACTCTAAGCTTTTCTATATTCACCTCAATTACTTTATGAGATACTTTATGTCTCAAAACTATGTCATCTTGAATCATTAAGTGGCTTCTTTGTCAATTAAGCTTTATATTTGTTTTAACACATCTTTTTAAAACTTGCTCTAAATGTTCCAAGGCTTGTTTCATGTCTAGCCTATGTGTGAAAAAATCATTCATGCATACTTCAACCCAATTTCCAATTTGTTTCTAGAAGATACTTAATATAAGTTACTGTAAAGTAGCAGGAGCATTACACAAGACAAAGGGAATTTCCCTATATGCAAATGTTCCCCATGGATTAGTGAACATTTTTTTCTTCTAATCTTCTAATGCGATGCAAATTTGGTTATACCCATTGTATTCATCTAGGAATCTATAGCACTGGTATCCCATAATGGTATCCAAGACTTGATCAACAAATGGAAAAGGGAAATAATCCTTGAATGTCACCATGTTTAACAATCGAAAATCAATACAAGCCCTCCACTTATCATCTTTCTTTAGGAAAATGACTAATGGTCTAATCCATTCACTATCTGTAATTGGATAGATAAAATCTTCTTTTAGTAGTTTCTCCAACTCTTATTTGAAAACTTCTTTAAGTATATAGTTAAATCTTATTTGAGTTTGATAATGTGGTTTACTGGTTAGATTTGTGTAGATTCGATGTTGATAGATGCACAAATCAATGTTAGCGATCTTATCATAAGACCATGTGAATGTAGTTGGTCATTTGTTCACTACTTCTAATAATTTTCTCTTCTATTCTTTATCAATATTGACATTTATGATTACCATTTTTTATTATTTAGAACAACATATTCAAGTGTATCTAGTAGGGTCTTTAATTCTAGAGGTTCTAGTTGATATAGTTCTGATATCTTCAACTATTCTCATTTAATGTCTTCCTCCTAGTATGATTTAGTGTAAGAACGTTATCTTCATAATTATTCTAACTTATCTATTTTTTTGACATAACCACTAGTAATCTTGTTCATTGGTTCCATGCATATGTTAGACTCTTATTCTCTTTCAGTGATTAGCCACTAGGTGCCTTTTTGTCTAGTGGCTACCACATATAGACATTATTATACACACATCTTCTACACATCTATTACATTCTATGATGGCATCATGTTTTATTGTCTAGATTTTCTACACCTAATTGCACCTGTTATCATTATATGTGATACACTAAAACTCTAAGTCTTTGAATAATTTTGACTTCATCCAAATTGTAAATTTCCAAGGACAAGTCTCTAATTTCTAGCTTAGAATCAACAGTACTAAGTCATGTTCTTTCCATGATAATATAGAATTCTTCCTTATTCTTTCCCACATGTTTGATTAGAAAATTAGCAAGATAAGATTAACTATTTATGGTCATCATTACATCTTCCACTTGTCCAAGTAAAATAATGATTAATTAATCTACTAGCTTTAATTTGATCTTACTCTTCTTTAGTGGAGGGAGATTCTAGGCCTTATACATATCTTGTGAAATAAGGTTTACTTCTAACCTAGAATCTAATATAGCCTTGCATGGTTTAGGTCCTACGATTTGAACATAGAGTAAGGAACTTCTAGGATCTATTCTTTTCTTAGAAAGTGCTCCTACTTTGATCCAATGTGCTACCATCTATATGAGCATGATAGTTGTTAAATTCTTCTCTACATATGTTGGAAGCATAGTTTTTCCCTAAGAATTATGTGTGGATGGGATAGAGTTAGATAAAATTCCCATCCATCAATCTTTTTTGGACTTACATCCTAGATCTTAGTTCTCTTGTCATAACATCCTCTTGTGTGGTGACTATTCTTGTAGCACTCTTTTATTGTGGTTATGTTGGTAGTTCTTCTTGCATGATTGGTGGTAGTGCTGGTGATAATTAATTGGAAGATTGGAATGAAGAACTACTTTTTGGTTAAGGTGTGTAATAATTAGGATCCATGCATGAGGTAATGGGTCAATGATATTCTAGTAAATATTAAGTAGAAAAAGCATGGGTAGAAGTATTTCCAGGAGAGATTAAACATCGGACATATTATCCATAGGAATTAGGCTACCTGTATGGATACTATTGGCTTAGTAGTAGCATTCCCCATGCTTTTTGTTGTTACCACTCTTATTGGTATTGCTCTTGTAGTTGAGGGTAAGCCCTACTTGAATAATACAATTGCTGATAGGGCTATGTAAAATTACCTTGTAGATAAGGTAACCATATGGACATTTATTTCTTAACAAACTTTGGATTAAGTACGTATTTTCTATACTCTTGTGAGTGAGTCATGACAGGGCAACATCCCTTAGGATGTTCATATTAGCATACTTTACATACTTCATCATCATCTAAAACTAGAGTCCATTACCTTCCTTATTGCAACAACTTTTTCTTTATTTATGTAGTTTTCACATCCATTGTCTCTTTTCTTCTTTTTGTACTTACTTCTATTTGAGACGTATTTGGTCCTTTCCTCTCCTATCTTCAATGCTACAACAAATTTCTCATCTATCAAATCCCACATTTTCTCTACCTTTATTGAAATATGATTAACTAATTTCTAAATTGGTAGAGTCCTTCATAGGATTATATCTTCCAATTTTTCTTCTCCTTGTTATTCACATATTCTTACATTTATTTCTCTTATTATTGGATCTCTGTTATAGTGTTCTACTAATTCTCTTTTTCTTAGCTCTCCTTCCTATTTTTTCACTTGTTATATGAGCCTCTAGATTCAATGTCATTTCATATAGTCTATCTTGGGCATATACCCCAAGGGTCTCTCTTGTCTTGTTCTTTAGCTTATCAATGATGTGTCAGAGTTGTTCCTTTGAGAAAATCCATGGCCCGAGCACATATGAGATAAGGCATAGTATGTACCCATTTCCACATCAAGGGATTCATGTATTCATTGCTTCCATCCTTGGATCATTTTTCTCATATTTAACACTTTGGAAAAATTTTGATACTTATCATTGAATATTTCTAACATGGTAGTCCATCTTCGAATTAATTTCAATTCTAAGGATTTGTACTAGCTATCTACTTCCTTTATGAGTGTTCTAGGAAATAACTTTAATTTCTATCAATCGTTTTCAATGTTTTGTAGGGATAGGCATTGTGGAAGGCTTGGATATGGTATTTTGGATCTGCATTTTAACCACCTTCAAATTTTGGAATGTTATTCATATCTAGTTGCTTGATGCAACTATCCCTTATATGCCTCATAGGAATGTACATAGCTTTCCTAATGTTGATCATGTTATGAGTGATTAGTAGGGATTCTTCATAGTCTTTGAGTTCATAAGCTCTATTATAAATATGATCCCTCTGATGCTCATGATTCTCTCTTCCCTCTTGTCTAATTCTTTCTACCCTTCTTAATAGTTATCTTCCTCTTCATTAAGATATGTTCTTCTATGTGTATGTATCTCATGGTCTTTGCTTCTTTTCACATCATGATCCCTTAGTCTTCATTTCCTCTTGTTAAAATCTGTGGATGAATGTGAGGAAGAAGATGAAAAACTTAGAGAATGGTGTTAACTGGTCCTTCTTTTGTGATACTTGGATTCATCTATTGTTGATCCATTGGAGGTTTTAGGCCTTGAATTCCTCCTATGCTTGGAGTTCTTATTTCTTTCTGAGGCTTCTATAAGAGCTGAATGTATTTTTATTTTAATAGGATCTTTAATGTAGAGGATTGGTGTTTGAAAATAAGACCCATAAGTTCAATAAAATTTCTCATTTTGGAATATAGCATCTTCCTTTTCTTACAGAACAACTATTTAAGATGCTTTCTTTTCTTTGTCATGTTCATTCCCTTCTTGCCTAACTCTCTTTTAACGGATATGGCCTAGTCATGTGTTTAAGTGACTTGATAGCCTTCTTGTACCTAGCCAAGATTTGACCTCATAAGGTGATGTGAAGCCTACCTCAATAGACTCTAAAAAGGATCTATTCCACAAGCTTTCTAAGAAAAATTTAACGTAGAAGCAAGAATAAGACAATGAATTGAAATAAATTTTCATTTTTATAAGGAAACTTTTAATATGTAAAAACCTACATAAAAGATAAGGAGCCAAGCTCAATTCAAACCTCTCCCAAGGATCTTAGAGGCCATACATGTCCCCTCTCAATCCTTAATTGCTCACAATGGAGCTAAAGCTCAAGACAAGACACTTATAAGAGATTCTCTCAACCTCTCTCAAGTGCTCTTCCTTGCCTCTCACTCAAAAACTTCTTGCACAAGCTCTCTTCTTGCACAAGCTATTAAGAGACCTCTCAAATCTCTCACTCTTACTCTTTCTCAAGCCTTGAACTATTATTTATAGCTTCTTGGTATGACCTTTCATCTTCCCTCCAATCTACCATTCAATTTGATGTTAGTTAAAATCTATATTAGATGTCTAAAGAAAATAGTAGACATCTATCCTAAGTTCAAGGTTGCTAGAGTAGACGTCTTGGAGACGACATCTTGGCTTAGAGGTCTAATATGTAGTGTAGAGGTCTAACTATCAATGTAGATGTCTATCCTATCAAGGCCAAAATTAGAAATGCTCATTTTAAAGTTTGGAACCTTTGAACACCTCCAAACAAGTTCTTATAGCTCCCAAAGCCTCCTAGACTCATCAAAATAACTCCAATACACTCCCAAACATACCTTGGAATCATCATCAAAAGATCAAAATAAGAAAACACACATGCCCAATATAAATTGAGGATTACACAAGGGCTAGGTGATGTCCTCATAATCTCTCACTTCCTTAAAATATCATGCTTAATGACCTTTCACAAGCTCAAAGGCACCATGCCCCCATAACTCAAGGCCATCACTCCTATCATAATAATCAAAACTCAATGCATTAAAAACATCATGAGAATAAGTATTAGTTGAGGTTTTGGTTTTGAGCTTCCCTTGCTCATGAAGGCTTTTCCTCATTAATGAGTGATGGAGTATCCTAATACTATACCATAAAATTCACAAGTGCTAGCATGCAACCAGATCATAATCTGCAGATGGACAATGTAATTATGCTAATAATTTATGTTAAGTTTGAGATCATTGTCTTCCCACTTTGGGCTAGTGAAGTTCAAGTGTATGGTTTAACTCTTAGTAAGGCGTATGATTAACTAATGTTGAGAGGCTCTTTAGTGCTCCTAAGGTAAACATAGTTGAAGATAAAATTCTAAGTCTAGTTAACTAGAAATGCATAAATCTAACTTAGCCTATTGTAATGAATATCTAGTCTTGGTCTACCATACAAGCCTTGGACTCATGTAGTTATCACTAAAATTACCAAGTAGTATTACTTTGAGTGAACCAAGTCATGCCACTATTGGGTTATTAGATAACTACACTTAGTGATCAAAACTAGTCGTATCCATTCCGCTTACTAATGACAAGTAGAATGAAGTGCTTGGAATGTAAATGATTAACAAAAAAATAGTAAATATTATGCTAAGTAAAGAAATGAAACTAAGGAAGTGCTACAATGGTGGAAGCAATCTTGATCTTTCTTACTGTCATGAACTGCATCCAACTAAAATTCACTTGAATAATGACATTAAAAAAACTATCAAAAATCACACTATAGGCATTCACTATATTTCTAAATCCATGGAAACAAACCATAGGAATATAGATAAGGGTGGGATGAAAAGCTACTGATTATGCATCCAAGTATTGCTATTTATAAGGATGCACACATCTTGAGATATCGCATCAACAATGATAGAGCATGTACCAAAAGATCATATCTAAGACATTTTTGCTATAATATCATAGGTACAATATCTCATCACAAAAAAATTGACTTTATCTTTCCCTCACGACTAATTGGAAACTCATCCTCGAGTTAAAACTAAATGAGAATAGATTTCCTTACAAAACCTAGGAGGTAGACTTAGTTGTACATGAATTACTAATTATTTACATGACATAAAATTCCATAGTGGTATACAAAATATGACACAATTCCATGACAAGATGAAAGAAAATGAAACAAAAAAAAACACATGGAGTAGCTGAATGTAGCTTATGTTCCAGTCGGTGGTGGCTCTTCCATCAACTACTTCACTTTATCATTAGGCTTTTTGAAGTTGTATCTGTTAAGGAGTGCCTAAATATTTTCTTTCTCTATCCTTGGATCATGTATCCTCCATGCTCATTATGTGATGTTGGATAAAGCAAGTGCATCCCATGCACATGGTAGCTGTGGAAATATTTTGTTGACCTTTACATATGATGCTACAAACTACTGCTTGTCTTCCTCTAAATCTCTATTCATCTTTCTTAACTCTAGGTAATTTGACATTTAACGTGCCAAGTTAGCTGCTACATCCTTCTAGCCCTAATAGCTAGCTTTGAAAATCTCAAGTTTAAAGTTTGCCACATGTAACTTCTGTAATGCATCTTTTCAATTGACAAACACCTACTCATACATTGCATAGACTATTGCTACCTATTGTTCTAACTTGTTCCTAGGCTTGCCTACTATTAAAATGGCCAAATAAGCATACCATAGGTTTGCTAATCCCATGTACTCTGTTAAATCTTTGATATGTAGGTCTTTATTCTTCACCTTAGCCTAGTGGACATGAGTAAGGTTGTCAAAAATTAGCTACCAATTTGGATTTTGATTAGAGGCATATCTAATTTTGGCCTTCATCATCTAGATTTGTTTATACATGCCCACCTAGTCTCTAAAATGCTCTTTGAGGTATCCATGCTTCTTGCCTTATTTTACCATGCACTAATTTCAATTATAGACTTTGGCAAATGGCATGGATCTCTTCCATTGATAGGGTTCTATTTTCTTGGGCCAAGTGACTGGTTAACATGAAATATTTTTTCTCAGAGTTGTTGGGCTCTTCTCGAGAACATTCTTTTTCTTTTCAATATTTGTCAAATAAACATTATTAGCAATTAACTATTTATTTTCTTCCTATAAGGCAGTGAGTGCTTTAACATGTGCATATGTTTAGGCCTCTACCACTGATGCATCTCACACTGCATTCTCCTTCTCCCTTTCCATCTTCATGTTATGATCAATTAGACATCTCACATTGTCAATTATGAATTATTCAAGCTAGTCTAGTACTATGAATTGTGTCACATCTCTTCTTTTAGCTCTTAGGATGACTAATTCTCTTGCAACCTATGCACTTCATTTTCTACATGCTTAGCCCTAGTTTTAGCCATGACCAACTTTCATTTTGTGACTATCAAGTTAGACTAGAATGCAGTGATATCACTAGGGATATCAAGAAGATTCTACATCACTTAACCTACCTACATCAGTGGTTCCAGTATGTCTTCATGCTCTATAGGAGTCATTGAGGTTCTAATAAGCATTTAAACATCCTGTGCTTCAAAGATATCAACTAGTAGCACAATAGATACATTGAGGGATTCTTTGATGTGATTAGTGATGACCTTCATAGCTCCTACTACATCCTAGTATTGCATAACCACAACTGTGGCTTCTTCACTAGTTTTTGGCATAATGTGGAATGATACAACATTCTTGGATATCTATTACATCCAATCATCCACTCCTCCTACTTGGAGTGATATGTGCCCAATGGCTAGGTCTATAGCTATGCTGGGCCTTGCAGAGCTCTTCCATACTTTATAAAAAAGTGGTCCCCTCCCTTGTTCCCCAACTTATTATTTCTATAATCTATTGTAGATGGCTCATGGATGGTCTGTGGTCTTATGATAGTAGTGGAACTTGATGTTGTTGTTTTTGTTGTTTTTTAGCTTTTGGTTGGCCACTAGGTCCTACTTGTTGCTGTTGACCAGTAATTGGAGTGCTACAAGGGTGGTACTTGTAGCTCCCTTAGTGCCTACTAATTTTTCTACTTAATCCTTCTTTAGTGACACCAACTTAAACATTCCTACATAATAAGTACTTTAGGCCTTCCTAGAGATGTCATTGGTGTACCCTTTTTAACTTGCTTACATAGCTTTCTAATGAGGCAAGGAAATGGAAGTATTAGTTTCCCTACCTACTTCTCTTCAAATCATCTATAGATCTCAAGGAAGAGTGGATGGACAATGTTGGTGTTTAATTTCTCCATTAGAATTGCACTTCCTCTAGCAACATATGTGTATATCCTATTGAGCCTCTTTATCAAAAATAAATGATAAGTGTCAATTTTTCTATGAGCTCACTATAGGCTTTGTCTTCTTTACCATATGCACCATGAAACCACATCCTTTTAGCATTAGTGTTAGATCTTGTTAAGATCTGTGCCATATTTTCCCTTTCATTTGGAATATTAAGGGCCTTGGAAATTTCCTTCACTAAGTAAGGTATAGTTGAAAATTAAGAACTTAGAAGGGTGAGATGAATAAGTTGCCCAAATCACAAATTGATTAGCCATAAAAACCACACTTAAATTTTACATGGTTCTCCAACTTAGGTATGTTCACACTCAGAGGGTAGAATCCTTGCACACCTTTGAATTTTATTTCTCAAAATTTGGTTTGAAGGGTACCATACCCTATACAAGCTCTAAACTTTTCACTAGAGTGATTCATAATTGTAAAACCACTCAACCTCACAAGATCCCAACAAGCTCAGATTATGGTTTCAAGCATCCCAAAACCTTTACAAATAGAGCTCCACTTTGGAGTGTTTTAATGCTACACAAACACTCACTCCCATTAGATCCCAATAAGCCCAATTATGATGCCTTATCTCAAGAAGCACATCAATCCCACAATTCTATAAGAGAGAAATAAAAACACAAGAAAATAGTGCAACTTAAATTACAAGTCCTTGTACTTAGAAGCAAAGTTCTACAAATAATCAAGAAAATGATATGGAAAATGAATTACACAAGTGCAATAGAATAGAATAAACAATTATGGCTTTGATGTTGATAATTATTGCACAATACCCAAGAGATTGAAGCCTTCTTATAACCTTGGAGTTTTTGAAAATACCTCAAAATTTGTGCAAGAACTATCTAACAACTAGTGTAAACATCTCCTTCAAGATTTGAATGTCTCTTTAGATTTAACTTAAATTTTTGGAAGACATCTCTTTTACCGGTGGGATGTCTCTTAGCAGAGTCTCTTGAAAATAGTAGATGTCTTCTCAATTTTTGTACTTTACCTTTTTAGGCTTCATCTTATCAATTTATCTTCTTCCCAATCCTCAAAGCATCTTCATTTGACTTGTAGCCTTCATTTTTATCCATGCTCTCATCTTGCCCAAGTACTTTGTATCTTGCCATCTCTTTATAGATCTCATTTCTTGAGTTCTCATTCATGCCCTACAAAATCATCACTTTCCACAACAGTCTATGTTCTCCATTTTCCTTAAGGTTTTGACATACCAAAAGGTCAACAATCTCCTCCTTTTTGGTGATGTGCAAAACTCAAGAAAATGGATGACTTAATAAAAAATTAAAATAATAATAATTAAATAAGAATATTAAGATGTATAAATTCCAATGATAGCCAAGGTTATAACTAGGATAATGGCTCTAAAGCTCAAGGCATAGGGTATGATAAATGAAACTATACTATGAAAAGGCAAAACCTATCTCATAAAATGTAGAAAAATACATAGTCATGATAAGCATTAACTATCCATAAACCATCCACAAATTGACCATACAACCAACCACTAAAATACCCTCAACCTGTACAAAAATCACATATGTGTACATCAAGTTATCTCCTCCTTTTGGACATCATTAAAAAGGAGAGAGCACCCTAGGACTCTAATCATTGGCCTTAGTCACATCATCTAAATCTTCATTTGAAGTAGTTGTAGCTCTAGAAGGTTTGTACTTCACTTCTAAATTATCATCACTACTAGTACTAGCATTGGACATGTGATGCTCATCATCATCTGAAGAGGATGAATGGATATGAGCTCTCTGTGGAAGAAGCATCACTCGAAATTGAGATGAAGCTACTAGATCTAGATAAGATGGATCTAGCTAAGAGGATGAGGAATCATCCTTCCTCTGATATCTCATGGGATCGGTAGGCCTTCATTGGGATGGAGTCCCAAAGATGCTCACCATGGCCTACTTCTCAAAAGACCTAGAAAAATCATCTTGATGATGAAAACTAGGTCTAGGTTACATGGGATCAGGATGATGCCCCTAGAAATGAGATGGTGATGCATTGAGCTCCTTTAAATTAGACTCATTTTCCAAGTCATATGCCTAAGAAGATCCAGTTGCTATCAAATATCTTGGTGGAGTAGGAATGTCCTCCTCACTATTCAAAATGGAAGGAGTGATGATCTTCTTAAACTACTACCCATCAAGAGAAAGAGGTATGCTAGATACGTTTATTCTCTTATGGAGGTAAGAGAGATTCTTGCCAGTCTTCCCCAAAGTATGAGCAAATGGATAAATTAGCTTCTTTAGGGAAGATCTCACTTGTCCACTAATAGATTTGGACATTCTTAACAAAGTATAGGCCCTGAGATGGTGATGCTGATCTCTTCTTCTTCTGGAACTGAGGTGGCCTAGTGCTAGGTCCTAGTTCATCAACATGGAAAGAGCTCCTCTTATCCACATACTCATCAAGCCTCCCCTTACCTTTGAGCAAAGCAATTTTAGCAATGGGAATACCTCTTTGATGAATGAGTAGACTAATAAGGTGAGAATGTCCAAAGATTCTCTCTTTGGTAAACATGTTTAACATGTCATGGCAAAGAGTATGGCCCAAGTTCAATGGTTGTCCTATAAGAAGAAAATATGGAATAAAATCTTGGGCTGGAATAAAATATTTATAGCTTTTCCCTTTTACAATGATGTTATAAAAGATAATGAATGATAGAGTGGATGCTTCTATAGACATATTATTCCAATAAATTCTCCCTCTACCAAGAGACACAAACTGTCCAAAAAATGCATCACAAAATTCATCTTGGGTAACGGGAATTAAACCATTCATAAGAATATCATTCATGAAATGAATGGTAATCTAAAATACATTAGCACTACAAATCCCAAGAAGTGAATTGACCACTTGATGAGATACATCAATCATCAAACCCCCAACTATGATAGTAAATGCCCCAATAGTAGCATTAGTAAGTGCTATGTTACTATAAAATCTTGAATAAGAACTTCATCAAGAAAGAAATCTAGTGAAATGAAGGTAACCCAATTTAACACTTGGAATAAAATCATTAATACTTGTTTCCTATGTAAAGGAAAGGAAAGAGAATGCTCTAAAATGATGAAAATTGGGGGTTGTATGTGCTTGGAGTGTTGGTGGATGCTCCCCTTGACCTCTTCTTTTTGATGCCCTTGATGTTCAAACCTTCTTGTGGGTCATGGAGGCATAAATCATTGTCAATAGTAGGGCCTTGGTCATCTCTCCTTAGATGTCTCATTGAAAATGAGTCAAAAAGAAGGATTTGAATTTTTATAATTAGTCAAATGATGGGTTTTAATTAAATAGTAGATGTCTCCTTTCAAAGATAGATGTCTCCTCTAGACCTAAAACTACAAGTAGACATCTCATTTGGAAAGTAGATGTCTCAGCAAGATGGGGTTCTGTAAGATAAACCACAAGGATGACTACCAAGGATTATAGTCTTAAAAGATACTTACAATGAATTCAAAGCTTACCTTTACTTACCCTCTTGGCTAATGAAAATGAAGGTACCTAGTAGGCTTGAGAATGAGATTCCTCTTTTGAGGTTTCTCTTCTCACATAAGCTTCTTCAATCTCTAAGGTTTGGCTCCCTTTCAAAAAATTGCTAGAGAGAGTCTTCTCATTCTCATGTTCTATCCTTTTGATCCTCCATACTTTCTTAACTCCCTTGTCCTTTTGAGCTTCCCTCATTTCCTTGGTGTCTTGCATAGTTTCCTTTCTAGAAATTTTTGGGTAAGACCAAGGAGCCTTATGATATAGCTAGGTGTTTATCTGATAATATTTTAAATTGCAATTCCATTTTTTATGCCCAAACTTATTATAGTAATAACACCTAACCTTTTCATTGTGGTTAAAATAATCAAACATTTGAGTTGTTCTTGATTGAAATGTCGTACTTATTGATGCTTCAATCTTTGGAGAAGCCTTTTGTTTGGATGAAATTTATGTAGAGGCTTCTTCTTGTGAACAACATCCTAGTCCCCTTTTATCATGTGCACTTCTTCCTTTTCCAAGAATCATTTTTGTGGTTTCTTTTCCTTTGACCACCCTCTCATTTACAAGTTTGGCATTTGTAAGTTCTTCATTGAACTACTCATAAGACTTGCTTAGCTCTTTATTCTCAGCCCTAAGGTCTAAGATTTATTTTATGATATCAAAAATATTTATATTTAATGAAGAAATACATTATCCTTGATATTTAGTTGTTTACTCAACTTTGTGCAAATATTTTGAAAAGATAAACGTTCATTACACAAAATTTCATACCTTTCTTCTTTATTTTTAAATTCATCATTCCAGGTGCTAGCATCATTATCTATGAGGGCCATACAGATGATATATGAATTTTTTACATCATCCTCCACCTCTTCTTCACTTTATTCTCCATCATCCCAGCTTGTATAGAAGATGGCCATTATCATATCCATATCACTTGTGTCCCTCCATTACAACCTCCCATTACTAGGATATTCAAAGGTCACATGGCCTCTTCCACCACAAACCCAACACTCTGAAAAAATTTTACCTCTTTTCTTACCTTTGAATTAATTAGGCCTTTATTGATTGGACCTCTTCTTCTTTCTTCCATAAGCCTTTACAACCTTCTTGACAGAAGTGCTTTTTCTTCTTCACTACTAACATCTTACTCAATAGATTTTAGAGTAATGGGCTTTTCTTTTATTCTTTCTTCACTTATGAAGTTTATTTCATAAGCAATAAGAGCACTTTGCACCTCTCCAAATTTTAAAATTGAAAAATCTCTAATTTCCTCCATGGTTGTAACCTTAGGTCTAAATTCCAGTTGTAGAGTCCTAATCAGTTTTATTATTACATCGCTTTTAGGCAAGTCTTTGCCTATACCCCTAATTGCCACAACTAGATAATTTTCCCTAGAGAAATAATCTTTAATCTTTTGACCTTCTCACATTTTAAGCTTATTGTACTCACTTTACAAAACTAAAAGTTAGATTGCTTAACTATCAATGTTCCCTCAGAGGTAGCTTCTAAAGTTTCCCAAATTTCTTTGGTTGTTTTACATCTAGATACTTTATTAAATATAGATTTATTCAATGCACAATATAAATATTTTCTTACTTTAGAACCATGCATAAATTTATCTCTTTCTTCTTGTGTTTACTTGCTCTAAGGCTTGATGGCCTTTATTGTATTGTCAATGGATGATGTATAGCCTTCAAGAATGGACTCCCATACTTCAAAATCCATAGACTCAAAGAATCATTGCATCCTTGCCTTCGAATAGGAAAAGTTGAATCCATCAAACATTGGTGGTTTTATATAAGATGTCCCCTCCATAGATCACTCTTAAAAGTTGAAGTCAAATGAAAGAGTATCAAGCTCTAATACCCCTTGATGATCAAGAACTTAGAAGGGGGAATGAATAAGTTCTTAAAATCATAAATTGATTAGCCATAAAAATCACATTCAAATTTCACATGGCTCCCCAACTTGGGTATGTCCACACTTGGAGGGTAGAATACTTGCACACCTCTAGACTTTGCTTCTCAAAATGTGGCTTGAAGGATATCACACATTGTACAAGCTCTAAGCTCTACATTGGAGTAATTCATCACTACAAAACCACTCAATCTCAAAAGGTCTTGACAAGCTTAGAATGTAGTTTCAAGGATTCCATAACCTTTACAATGATATCTACTCTGGAGTGTTTTAACACTACACAAATACTTAATCTCGCAGGATCCCAAAAAGCCCAATTATGATGCCTTCTCACAAGAATAACATCAACCCCATAGGTCTACAAGAGAGAAAATAAATAAATAAATATTATAAGTTAAATTATAGGTTCTTGTACTTTGAATCCCAAGTCTACAAATAATCAAGCAAATGATATGGCAAATGAAGTACACAAGTATACTAGAATAGAATAGGCAATGATGGCTTTAATTTTGACAATGCTTGCATAATATCCAAGAGAATGAAGCCTTCTTATAGTTGGAGTTTTAAAAAATACCTCAAAATTTGTGCAACAGCTATCTAACAACTAGTGTAGATGTTTCCTTTGAGATTGGGATGTCTTGGTGAACATGACTTCAATTTTGGGGAGACATCTTCTCAATTTTTGCACTTTTTCTTTTTATGCTTCATCTTGTTAATTTATCTTCTTCCTAATCCTCAAAGAATCTTCATTTAACTCAAAGCCTTCATTTTTATCCATGCTCTCATCTTGCCCAAGTAGTCTCTATTTTGACATCTCTTTGTAGATCTCATTATTTGAGTTCTCATTCATTCCTTGCAAAATCATCACATTCCACAACATTCAATGTTTTCCAGTTTCCTCAAGGTATTGGCATACCAAAAGGTCAACAACAAAGATAACTTTGATCTTGACTGTAACATTAGTGTGCTTATTCTACCAAAATTGGTACATTTTTCCTTGGTACCATTCAGCATTCTTGGAAAATGTAGGCCATAAAGAAGACACTTGGAGTTGTGTCTTCAATGCTTTTGGAAAAAATTCCATAAAAGGACCAAATTTTAATTCCACAAAGACTATGGACATGATGGACTTTTCTTGTATGGCTTGGAGGCATTCCAGAGATAGCATGAGGTGTTGTCCTTATTCAAGTACTGGTGCAACTTTTGCCTCTCCTTGAGCTGAGTGCTTAGTAGTAGGAGTTTGTTGATGGATGCTATACAATTGAGCCTCTTACTCTACATGTTCTACCTAGGGAGTTTGTTCTCCTACTTGGCCTCTCCTATAACCTCTTGGTCTCTTTCTCTTATGTTGGGAAAGTTCTTTAGCAATTGGTCTCTTTGGGATCATCTACAATCAACAAGGGGTTGAAATTATTAAAGTTTTTACATTAGTTCTTAATAGTTTTTTATCTTCCTCATATCCTTAGTTAGATAAAGTTCTTATCTTATCATGAGTGTAGAGTTAGAAAATTTTTAAAAAGAAACCCCTTAATTGTTATATCATAAGTTACTTTTGACCTTTCACAGTTATCATTTTTTTTTACTTATTATGGCTTTAAACAGTTGGTATGATCCATTAGGAGAATTAACTAAGTCCTTCTAGCTTAAGTTTGATTGATTAAGTATAAGGTTCTTATTATTTCTTATACTTATCCTTTATGATATCTTCTGGGTGTTAGAAAATTTCTAGCTCAAATTTTTTAATGTCAGCATAGTGTTACACCCTCCCTGCCTACTCCCCATGCCCGCCCCTACCCCCACAACTAAGCTAAGCACTCCAAGATCAAAAACATTCAACAATTTTGAAAATCAGAGCTACAAGGCTGAAGTTATGGCCCTTAGAAGTTAGTGTGCAAGAGCTCTAAAAAAATTGCAAATATTTCTCTTGCTACAAATGAGAGGAATGAAAAATTTTACTAACTCCTATATGACGTGATAGTCAAAATTTTTAAATTTTTCATTGAATGTTCCAGAAAAAGTAAGTCAAATGAAATGTTTAAAAGATATGAAACTTTTATAAAGGATCTTGAGTTATTAATGATGCACATTTTTAGAAATTTGGCATTCAAAGTGCATAAAGAAGGAATCTCAGGCAACAAAAATTTATTGGATGGATAGGAGATGGGTTATGAATTTTTGATGTATCAACAAATTATTAGATGATATGAAAAGTATTTATTAAGCGTTGATTATTTTAAAAGGCACAAGATGATGTGGAATTTCTTGCCAAGTATTAACTACAAGAGTTATACAAGTGGGTCCTCTCTAAAGTAGGCTTTAGCCCTTAGTACCCTTTTATAACCATGCCTAAAAGTATCCATGGGCACTTAAGGATTTGAATGTAAGACATACCGGTCTAGCAAAGCACACATGTTAGTATTGCCAAATTGGCAAAAAACACTATATTACACAAAACCATAAGTTATGATTAAATATACAATGAGATGAGATGGACTATAGAAGGGATTGTTGAAACTTGGGATGTGACGTGTCTTACCATAGGTATAATGAATCCTTGGGTGTAATATGTGGTTAAATTAATCATTAGCATTTCTTTCTATGATTCAAACCAAGTCCAAACCACTTTCTAGTTACATCACATTATTCCATCTTTGAGATTCATAACCATAAGACTATCACTATTACAAAGAGTGTTACCAGTTGGTGTGTTGTTCAAGGAAGGAGTTTATTAATTACACTTTTTATTTTTTTTGAGATTTCTAAGAAGCCTCCTACCTTCATGCATGGGTAACATTTCTTTCTAGTGGAACCTTGAGAAATTTATTTTGTAAAAGGATTTTATTTTTGATTGNCATGTTAGTATTGCCAAATTGGCAAAAAACACTATATTACACAAAACCATAAGTTATGATTAAATATACAATGAGATGAGATGGACTATAGAAGGGATTGTTGAAACTTGGGATGTGACGTGTCTTACCATAGGTATAATGAATCCTTGGGTGTAATATGTGGTTAAATTAATCATTAGCATTTCTTTCTATGATTCAAACCAAGTCCAAACCACTTTCTAGTTACATCACATTATTCCATCTTTGAGATTCATAACCATAAGACTATCACTATTACAAAGAGTGTTACCAGTTGGTGTGTTGTTCAAGGAAGGAGTTTATTAATTACACTTTTTATTTTTTTTGAGATTTCTAAGAAGCCTCCTACCTTCATGCATGGGTAACATTTCTTTCTAGTGGAACCTTGAGAAATTTATTTTGTAAAAGGATTTTATTTTTGATTGTGTCAACCCTACCAAAGGACTACCTTCAAGCATGGGTAACATGTCTTTCCAGTGACATGGTAAGGAAACATTTATTGTACTCTTACTTCCATTTGTTGTTAGATCTACAAGGATCTAATACATCCTTAGCAACAACATAGAATTCGCAATAGTAATCCAAGAGAATTCACAAATCCCCTTGATTTCACACCCTTTGCATTTCCACTTGGTTCTTCACTCTTCTGTCCAAGCATAATCATCATAAGTTTATTCTTAGTTTTATTGTAAGAAGAATATCATTATGTCAATGGCAAGAACCTCTTATTATTGGAATGTATGGATGGATTCCATGATCTCACTATATAGGTAATTATTACATTATGATTTGATAATATAAAGAAATCTTCACCTTATTGGAACTACATCTAGCTTTATTTGGTGTATTTTATTGACAGTTGACAACAATATGTACAAGTGAAATGATGACAAAGTACAAAAAATTATAAGAGATATTAAGAATAACAAAGATATAAAAATGAAAATTTATCAAATAATTAAGAACTTATTAAGAAATTAAAAGAGATAAAAGAATCGGAAATTTTATCAAGAAGGTGAAAAAAGTAATAAGAAAGTACAAATACATGTCACAATGAACACCCCCATGACTATGATTGGGATCGGTCAACCAAAAAAGTAAACAAGTAGAGAACATTAATACAAGCTAGGTAGAATCCTTAGCAAACTTGGGATATTCATGGTAAGGTTTGACCTATTGGATGTTTACTAAGATAAGTTTGTGTGGGCTAGACAGATGATGAATGTGCATGGCACCAAATGGATAAGTCTCCTAGATGATGTATGACCCCTTCCAAAATTTTTGAAATTTATTCTTTTGCTAGATATGATTAGGATTGTAATATAGGACTTTATCGCTTGATTGTATCAACACTTTTTGTATTCGTGCATCATGCCTATGCTTGGAGTATTTCTTGTGGAGCTTATTACTCATAAGTGCTACTAGCCTATTTTCTTCTAATAGATTAAGATTCATTAGGCATTTTTTTGGGCTAAGCTCAAGTTTAGGTCAAGTTTGTTGGCAATAGCTAGAGTTTGAGGCTCTACCTAGATTGGTAGTGTGGGTAATTTACTGTAAACTAGCTCATAGGGTGACTATATAATTAGTAATTTCCATGTCATTCTGTAGGCCCATAGAGCATCATTTGGCTTGGTGCTTCAATCCTTTCTAAATCTACTAACCATCCTAGTTAATATTCTAGTAATTTTATGGTTAATTACTTCTACCTAACCATTCACTTGGAGATGATATGGTGTCATTAGTTTATGGCTCACCCCAAGCTATTGCATGAGCTTCTTAAAAGTAGCACCAATAAAATGAGTTCCATTATCTAAAATAAGCATTATAAATACTCCAAATCAATTCACCACATATTATTGAAAGAATTTGGTAGGTTTTTAGCTATACAATCTTTGACCACTACTGCTTCTGCCCACTTTGTGCAATAATCCATGCTCATTATTATGTAGGACTTTCCATTCAACATTGGTGTGATTGATCCCATAAAGTCAATCCCCAAAATATCAAATAGTTCTAATGGTTCTATCCATCATTGTGGCCCTTCATTCCTAGCCATTATTCCTCCATCTTTTTGACATCTTTCACAAGATTGTGTGAAGTTATAGGCATCCCAAAACAAGGTAGGCTAGAAGTAGTCTACCATCATTAATTTCAACACTGTCCTACACCTTGCATAATGGCCACCACATGGGCCTCCATGTGCATCTTTTAGGATCCATTGTTGATTACATTCTAGTACACATCATCATACTAACCCATCTGTAGAAATCTTATAAAGATTTCCATTCATCTCCATGTGTCTCTTAACCTTATGAAAGAATCAGAAGTTAGTACACACTCTCCACCTGTCTCCCTTCTTTGGAACAATTACCAAAGAACTAATCCATTTGTTATCTGCAATAGGATTAATCAATCCTACCTTTGGTAAATTTTACAAATCTTTCTTGACTACTTCCTTAAGTTTTGGATTTAGCCTTCTGTATGGTTGGCATTGTGGTTTCACCACTGGATTGGTGTATATTAGATGTTGACAAATTCTAGGATCAATACTAGTTATCTCATCATAAGAATAGGCAAATATCATTGGCCACTTATTGACCACTTCCAATAACTTCTTCTTTTGTTCCTTGTTTAGGTTTTCACTAATTATGATTGGCTTCTTACTATTTAAGAGACCATATTCTAATGTTGCTGGTAGGGACTTTAATTCTAACTTTTCTAGTTCAACTTTGTTTGGGATCTCTAGCTATGCCCAATCTATCTCTTCCTCTTGACATGTGTGTGGATAGGGATGCCTGCTTCTTAATTGCTTCAACTTTTCATTTTCTTCTACATAGGCACTTATAATCTAGTTTCTTTAATCCATGTACATCTTTGATTCCATTTTGTCATTTTTAATCATCCACCAGATGCCTTCTTGTTGAGTGGTTGCCATATATAAGCATTTTTGCACATACATCTCTTCAACACATCTTTTGCATGTTGTATTATTTTCCTATTAATTGATCATATTTTTTATGCACAATTGCACCTCTTATCACTATATGTGATACATGGAAATCTGTGTCCTTGAATGATTCTAGCTTAATCTTCCTTGGAGATTTCCAAGCGCAAGTCTCTAGTATGAAGCTTAGCATCTATAGTGCTAAGCCAAGCTCTTTCACTTATAATAGGAAACTTACCCTTATTTTTACCTACATGAATGACCAAAAAATCAATAGGATAGGACCAACCACTAATAGTAGTGATCACATGATTCACTTGTCCTAGTGGAACTGTGATTGACTAGTCTGCAAGCTTTTGCAAGATGTTACTTTTCTTTAAAGGTGGAAAATTCCAAGCCTTATACATATTTTGTAATACCAGATTCACTCCTAACCAAAAATCTAGTAGAGCCTTGCATGGTTTATGACCTGCTATTTGATGGTATACTAAGGGACTTCCACGATTTATTGAGGAACTGCTCCTACCTTGATCCAATATGTGATAGTCTAAGTTAACATGATAGTTGTCACATTTCATTAGATGATGATGAAAAATTTTTATTTCTTAGAGGATTGAGTGTGGATGAGGCTGAAGTGGATGTGCTTTCCATCCTTCAAACCTTTTCTAGAATTTTTAGGAAGAATAGTCATTTCCTATATTGTGGTTCATGTGTGGTTGCTTCCTCCTCCATGTTGACTGCATTGGTTACATTCTTTTTTTGGGGCTATGATAGCAATTCTCCCTGCATTGCAAGTAATGGAACTGGCGGCAAATAATTGGAAGGAAGATTTGATGGATAGGTACTAGCAAATGTACATGTGAACTGTGATCCATCCTTGGAGTAATAGACCTATAGTATTCTAGTGGATAATAAGGAGATGAAGTTTGAGTTGATGCCTTCCTTGGAGATATTGGATTCTGAACGTAATATCCATAAGGGTTTGGTTGCATGTATGGATATTATTGCCTTGGCAGTGGGATTGCTAATGTCTGTGGTTGCTACCATTGCTGCTAGTATTGCTCTTGTGGTTGTGGGGTAGGCTCCGCTTGGGTAATATGTTGGTTGGAAAAGTTGCCTTACATTTCCTTGAGGATAAGGTAGCCTTTTGGGCATCTACTTTTTAACAAAACATGGATTGATTCCATGTATTCTAGATTCTTGTTGGTGGGCCATAACAGGGCAACATCCCTTAGGATGTTCATACTAGCACACCTTCCTCTTCCTCTAAAATAGACTTGGTATACTCTTCAATGGTAGAAACTTTTTATTTGTGCTTATAATTTTCTTGTCCATAATCTCTTTTCTTCTTCCTTTTTGTGCCCTTGTTAAGTGCTTGTTTAATCTTCTCTTTCACAATCTTTAGGGTTGTAGCAAATTTTTCATCCACTGAATCCCACATTTTCTCCAACATAGTTGCTATATCATTTACCAATTTTTGGATAGGTAGAGTCTTTTTCTAAATAACACCCTCTAAGCTTTCATCCTCTTTCTTGTCACATATTCACACATCACATTTTCTTATTGATGGCTCTCTATTATTTTCTTTAGTTAACTCTCTCTTCTTAAGTTCTCCTTTCTCTTTCACTACTTGATTAATTAACCTTTGAATTCAATGAATATTCATCTCTAATAGTCATTCTTGGGCATAAATCCCAAGGGTCTCTCTAGTTGTGTTCCTTAACCCATCTACTATGTGCCTTGTTCTTCCTTCTATGAGAACCCATGGCCTGGGGATCTATGTAATAAGGAATAGTATCTACCCATTGCTACATCAAGGGATTCGTGTGTCCCTTGCTTCCATCTTTAGATCTACTTCCTTAAGTTTGACACTCATGAGTAATTCTGATATTTATCCTTGAAGAGTTCCAATGTGATACTTTATATTTGAATTAATTACGATTATATGGGTCTATGCTAGCTTTCTTCCTTCTTAATGAATGTCCTTAAGAACAACTTTAGTTTCTGCTAATTAATTTCGATGTTTTGGAGGTCATAGGCATCATGGAATGCTTGAAGGTGGTGTCATGGATCTACATTGTATCCACCCTTGAATCTAGACATGTTGTTCATGTCTACCTACTTAATGTAGTTTTTCCTTATGTGCCTTGTTGAAATGTAGACTACTTCCTTGATTTTTATCATGCTATGAATGGCCAATAGGGGTTCTTAATAGTGATCAAGTTCGTAGGCTTTATTGTACCAATGATCCCTTCTATGTTCATAATGCTTCTTTTCTTCATGTCTGATCCTTTCTCTTCTTTATTTGTATTCATCCTCTTCACTATCAAGATATCTCCTTCCATGCTTATGTCTCTCACCATCCCTTTGTTTTCCTATCATAGTCTCTATATCAATGTTCCTTCTTGTCAGACTCTGTAGATGAGCATGAAGACATGAAAGAAGTAGTTGGAGAATAGTACTTGCTAGTTATCCTTTAATGACTCCTTGATTCATTCTCCTTTGGCTCATCAAAGGCTCTAGGCCTTGAACTCTACCTATATATTAAGTCTTTTACATTCATTCCAAGGTCATCTACAATATTTTACTTCAACTTTGTGTTGATAGGATCTTCAATGTGTATAACTAGTATGTGAGAGTAGGATCTTTGAAGTTGATAGAATTTATCAGCCTAGAGTGGGGTATCTTTAATTTCCTCAAGACAACTATCTAAGAGACTTTCTTTTCCTTCTCTTATTCATGCTAAGCTTCCATAATAGCATCCCTTTTTTCCTAAGCCTCTATTAGTTAATATAACCTAGTTATGTTCTTTGTGACTCAATATCCTTCTTCTTCATGACCTAGGTTGGCATACTTGAGGGTTACTTCAAACATTAGTGGTATGGAGCATTCTAGTTATAAGACTATGTTTCCCCACATATTCCTCCATCTGAATTGATCATCTTGGTAAAGGATGAATGTAAAGTGAGGATAGTATAGATCATTGTGAGCATATGAAACTCTTGTTTGCATTGGTGCAGTCCAGTCTTCATTATCATGATTTCTATAATAACTTTTTTGTAGTTCTTTGGCAGGTGAAATCTTTTCTCTTTGTGTTGAAGCCATGTTATAGTTTTGATGCTTAAATTATGTGTGTATTATTAAAATTGATTTCAACTAGAATGATAGACTTTTTGATTCTTAATACAACAAACTTTATAAGATTAATTACTCAACATGCATTGACACATCCCTAGTGACATCACCAATGATAAGTAGTCGAGTGTCCCATCACTCTACCATATAAGTCACAAGTGCGAGCATGTGAATAGATCATAATCCATGGATGAACAATGTAATTATGCTAATACTTTATGTTAAGTTCAAGATCAATGTCTTCCCACTTTGAGCTAGTGAAGTTCAAGTATATGATTTATCTCTTAGTTAGGCATATGATTAAATGATGTTGAGAGACTCTTAAGTGCTCCTAAAGTAAACATAGTTGAAGATAAAATTCTAAGTCTACTTAAATAGGAATGTGTAAATCTAACTTAGCTTATTGTGATGAATATCCTATCCTAGTCTAACGTACATGCCTTGGATTCATGTAGTTATCACTAGGATTATCAAGTAGTATTACTACTAAGTGAATCCATCAATGCCACTATTGCATTACCAAATAACTACACTTAGCAGTTGAAACCAGCCATATCCATTTTTCTTACTAATGACATATAAAATAAAGTGCTTGGAATGTAAATGATTAACTAAGAAAACAATAAAGATTGTGCTAAGTAAATAAATGAAACTAAGGGAATGTTGCAATGATGCAAACTAACCTTGATCTTTATTACTATCATGAACTGCATCCAAATATAATTCATTGGAATAAAGACACCAAAATACTATCAAACATCACACTATAGGTATTCACTCTATTTCTAAAGTTACAAAAACAAACTGCAAGAATCTGGCTAAGGATGTGATGAAAAGCTACTGATTGTGCACTTAAGTATTGGTATTTATAGGATTGCATGCATCCTGAGACATTACATTAACAATGATGTAGCATGCACCATGACATTGTATCTATGACATCATTGCTACGATATTGTAGATACTATATTGAATCATAATAAAAATTAACTTTATCACTCATGCCCCATGCTTTCATCATTTAAGCATTTCCTTGAAATTCTTTCTTTGCATTCCCATGATGACTCAAACTTGCACAAGAATAGCACAAGAATCTAGAAAAATAATTATTAACATTAATCCATGGAGTATGCCTCCTTGCCCTATGCCCAAATACCAATGGCATTTCTCCACTTGTTGCCAACTAATCTTCCTTATTCTTCCAACATCTTCTTTCCAATGCAAATTTTAACCCAACACTTATACAAGTACCCAAAAGCATCAAACAATATACTACCATCATCAACACCCAAGATTAAATAATAGCACAAAAAAAAAATTCCCATTTATATAGGACTCCACACAATTAGTAATAGCATCTATATCAAATGCATTCTCTTCAGCATTAAATAAAATTTCATCATTACAAATAGTATTCACCTTCATAACCTCCTTATAACTAGGAAGCATCAATGAAGAATTCAAGTTACCAACCTCACTATCAATAATAGTGGATAACAATCTAAAGTTATGATTTTCTTGCCTTATAGTCCAACTATTATATTCTCCATCAAAAATTACCTTATTATCATAATTCCATGGTCTACCAAATATAATATCTAAACAATCAATAGGCAATGCATCATACAAAATTTGATCATTAAAATCTTCAATGGAATAATCAATAAGACATTGTTCCTTAACTTGAATATAATGATTCTTCATTAACTAATGCACTTTATATGGATTATGGTGAGGAATTGTAACTAAATGCAATGACTTCACAACCTTGGTAGAAATCACATTTTCTTATGCTCCACCATTAATGAGCACACTCATGGAATGAACTTTAACATCACAATGAGCTCTAAACAAACTCTTCCTCATAACATCTTCATTGGTACTAACATGTCCAACAAAAGTACAACTATTCAACTCACTTTCATCAATAATGTATGAGGAATCATGTCCACATACCTTCTTTGAAGACTCAAGCTTATCCTCTTGCATAGTTTTAATTTGCTTACCTTTAGAGGCATTCTTCTTTGGCTTTGCGCATTTCCATTATCTATGACCTGATTCACCATAATTATAACATATATCTTTAACTCTTGAAGATGATTCCCTTCTTCTTCCCCTCCTAGAAAAAGTATATTCCCTTTCCTTCTTCTTTGGTTCATCTTCACCATCCTCCTTGGATGATTTCCTTGACTTATGAGTTGTGTCTCTCTCATTTCTTTTCTTGTAATCTTTATCCTTCTTCAAGCCAAACATTGGGATTTTCATTTCAGCCTTGAGAGCAAGATCATAAGCTTCATCAAGAGTATCAAGATCATAAAATGTTGATTCTTGCTAATATGCATCCCTAATCCACTAATGAAGTTAGAAGCTTGCTCATACTCAATCCAATGAACATTAGCCTTTTCCAAAGCTTTACAAAATTCAACATAAAAATCTTTTACCTCTTGATCTCCTTGTCTAAGAAATTTTAGCTTCTTAATGGCTTCATGATAGAAGAGTGTCTTCTCAAAAAAAAAATTTTAACATGAATTCCATGAGTTTTCAACTCTTCATAGGCTTTTCATGTTCTTCAAAGTATTTGAGACATTCCTTGTCCCACCACTTGGCTACTAATCCTTTAAGTTTACTCTCAACAACATGAATCATTGACTCACTAGGAAGTTTCTCAATAAGAAAATACTTATTCATAATTCAAAGCCAAGAAAGAAAGAAATCTATACCTCCAACACCTTTAAATATGGGAATATCCACATAAGGAACTCTTAAAGCACTTCTTAGGATCTTTACAAACCTTTCATCATCATTTTTCTCATTATTTTGAAGAAAAGGTAACCTTTGCTCATACCTTTGAGTTCTAATTTCTTCTCTCCTTGGAGTCCTTTAATCATTTCTTCATCTTGATCTTTGCATACATGAAAAATGATTCTCTTTTTTAATCTTCTCTTCAATTCTTCTTGAAGCTTCTTCAAAATCTTGATGTTTGTTCATCATTACCTTGGGAAGAACTTCTTACATTTTAGCAATAAAAGCTTTAAAGGAGTCTTTGAGCTCTTGAAGCTCTTGTCCAAGCTCTTGATTAATCTTGTTCTTAGGAGTCATACTCTTCATAAAGAAGATTCAAGCAATATTTACCAATCTTAGTTTCTCCAAACCCTAAGTGGTTGTAAAGCTTCAAAATCCTTCAAAACAATTTTCAAAAATTTCATGAAGATCACTAGTATATGTGTGGATTTCTCCAAATCAATTGCTCTAATATCAATATGATGTGAA
Source organism: Gnetum montanum (assembly GCA_015680685.1). Taxonomy (NCBI): domain Eukaryota; kingdom Viridiplantae; phylum Streptophyta; class Gnetopsida; order Gnetales; family Gnetaceae; genus Gnetum; species Gnetum montanum. The sequence continues at coordinate 423,012 of MNCI01023529.1, read as the reverse complement.
TTCTACCTTAATATACTTTACAAAGAACTCATTTCACAATCTTTATAAGAAAAATTCAACTTAGAAGCAAGAATAATATAATGAATAGGAGAAAATTCTCCTTTTTATAAGAAAAATCTTAATATGCAGAGAATTACATAAAATATGAGGATCCAAACTCAACTCAAACCTCTTCCAAGGATCTTAGATGCCACACATGTCCCCTCTCAATCCTCACTTTCTCACAATGGAGCTAAAGCTCAAGACAAGACACTTATAAGAGATTCTCTCAACCTCTCTCAAGTGTTCTTCCTTACCTCTCACTCAAACACTTCTTACACAAGCTTTCTTCTTTTATAAGCTCTCAAGAGACCTCTCAAATCTCTTACTCTTACTCTTTCTCAAACCTTAGACTCTTATTTATAGATTCTTGGTGTGACCTTTCGTCTTCTCTCCAATCTACCATTCAATTTGATGTCCTCATCATAAGGGTTGTTGATATTGAAACAAAAAGTGTTACCACACACACACTTTATCACCCAGCCCTTATGTAATCCTCAATGTATCTTGGGTATGTATGTCTTATTTTGTTGATATTTTTATGATGATTCCAAGGTGTTTTACCATGTTTGGGAGTGTTTTGGACTTATTTTGATGAGTCTAGGAGGTTTTGAGGGTTACGAGAACTTATTTAGTGGTGTTTAAAGGTTCCAAACCTTAACACGAGCATTTTTAATTTTGTCCCTAGCAGGATAGATGTCTACACTAATAGTTAGACATCTATACTACATATTAGACATCTACTATTTCTCATAGACATCTAAAGAAAATAGTAGATGTTTATCTTGAGTTCAAAGTTTCCAAAGTAGACATCCTGGAGAAGACATCTTGCAGTAAACATCTTGGCTTAGACATCTATGAGAAATAGTAGATATGTAATATGTAGTATAGATGTCTAACTATCAGTGTGGACACCTATCTTGCTAGGGCCAAAATCAAAAATGCTCATTTTTAAATCTAGAACATTCAAACACCTGTAAATAAGTTCCCATAACCCTCAAAACCTCCTAGACTCACCAAAATAAGTCCAAAACACTCCCAAACATGGTAAAACACCGTGGGATCATCATCAAAATATCAACACAAGAAGACATACATATCCAAGATACATTGAGGATTTCACAAGGGTTGGGTGATGTCCTCATCATAAGGGCTACTTGAAGCATTAATGGTGTTGAACCTTTAGATAACAATACAATGTTACCCTATAGATTTCTCCATCTAAGTTGTTCATCCTAGTGAAAAATGAATGTAAAATTAGGATAATAAGGGTTAGTATGAGCATAGGAAACTCTAGTTTGCATCAGTGCACTCTAATCTTTTTTATTGTAATCCTTATCATGACTTTAATGAAATTCAGTAGTAATTGGAGATTTTTCTTTAGTTGTAGAAGCCATGTTAAGTATTTGACACATAAGTGTGTACATTTTAGGATATTATTCTAATTGTGAAAAATACACTTTGTGATGTATGATACAAAAAATTTTATAAAATCAACTAACTAGCAAACATTGACATATCCCTCACAATGTTACCAATGATAAGTAGTTGGATATTTCAACACTTAATGCCGATAGGCCATTACCAATCATAATTCGGTAACGCTAATTTTTTGTACATAACGCTGACTAACGTTGACTTTTCCATAGGCCATTTTGGTAACGCAACTTTATGCACAACGCTGACATGTAACTAAAATTCCAAACAGGCCATTTCGGTAACTCAACTTTGTGCATCACGCTGACATGTAACTAAAATTCCAGACAGGCCATTTCGGTAATGCAACTCTGTGCACAACGTTGATGTGTAACTAAAATTCTAGACAGACCATTTCGATAACGCAACTTTGTGCATAACGCTGCGGCTGAAAACCATGTTAGAACCATGGCCTCTGCTGCGACCACAACCAGTAGATCTGTCAGAGCCGCAGGCTACCCTCTTCATAGTTTTTGCTCTACTGCAAGATCTTCGGCAGCCATGTCACAATGTTGCACAGTCTACAATGCAAATATGCCATGGCCATCAGCCTGAGAGGAACGTAAATATCTCTGACATGAATCATGGTCATCCGCAGATGATGTGGCAGCCATACCACGGTGCTGCACAGTGTTGTACAAAGGTCACAAGATGCAAAGTGGTGTACAAAGTTCACGAGATGTGTGTGGGAGAGGCCGACACAAGCAGATGCGTAGCATCGCCCTTAAATCCAAGTGCAGAGCACCGAACAGAAATGTAGAAGCATGAACAACACAAGTAGCAAACTGGAATGAAACATGGTGCAAGGGACTATGCGAGGATTGTTCGCAAGCAAGGAGGACGAAGTAGAGGCTTAGAAGGCTGTGTGGAGATTCATTCTTCCATTTGCAGAAATGTTCACGGCGATGGCAACCTTAAAGCTGGGCATTCCGGATATTCTCGCCGCGGAGGGTCCGGACGCCAAGCTAATGCTTGCAGAAATTGAGCAGCACCTGCAGAGCAGGAATCCACTCGATCAATTAGTGCTGAAATGCCAAAAATATAGTTTGTAATAACCATGTCAAGCAATGGAGATACAAATTCAAATTATCTTTGAGGGCTCCAATTCAAAAACTCTAGGAAATAAAACAGAATGCACGCTTCATTAACAAACGAATTATATACAAATAAATAACTTCAACAAGTCAAAACAATGAAACAGAAAATTTTATCATAATGGCAGTGACAAAACTGTCGTAGAGAATACCACCATTTGTACAAAAATGCAAGTTAACTGTCCCAAAATTTTCCGTGATGTCTTGGTTTGAAATCGTTGGAGATAGAATGGACTTGCAAATCGATGACATGCGGACATCATAAATTGAAACATGGCTTCTTCTGTGTCCATGTAAAAGTGTAAATTATGCACAATAATAATAAACCGTAGGCTTTAACCAGAGAGTTTTTCAAAGTCGTTCTTTTTGAGAATTCAATAGAGTTCACTGTTTGTACTTTGAAATTTCTTAACTACAAATGTAATTCCCTTTCACTTTTCAACAGACCAAACTTTTTGTCAATTCTAGTCAGGAAAATCGGAGAACATCTCTTTGTAACTCATAAGAGAATGACATTGGAGGGGCCACACTTGCGGCCACGCCAAGCACAAAGAAAAAGATGACAAAGGCCCAGGGCCATAGCATCACTACGATTGCACATGTGCCTGCGCCTCCTTCGATGAGTGCTCAGAAATCGTCTTGTTTGTGCGGGTAGCGGGTAGCTCATAAAAATTGCAGACACTTCATTAAAAGGGGCAATGTCCCAAGCAAAAAAACACGTAATCTTCTCTTTCATTCACTTTAATTTCGAGAGTGAGAGCATACACACTAGTTGATGGAAAACTAAAATCTACTGGTAGATCTTCCCAACTTTCACTCATTTTCTTTCCTTTTTCTTAATAATTATTATGTCGTCATACTATGAAAGGTTACGTCTATTGCAAAACAAAAATACATTTAGATAGGTTGCGTAATACGTTTAGAAAGGTTGCGTCCTCATTCCAAAGGTTTTGTCCATTAAAAACCATAAATACGCTTCATTAGATGAACAATTTGCATTGGATTGTTGGATTCAAAAGCGCCTACTGAAGCACAGTAAATTGGCAATGGGTACGAAACTTGCTCAGCTCAATATTTCATGGAATTCTGTTTCCCAAATAATTCTATAAAACAACTAATTTTTATTTTTAGGTTTGGGTTATATTTAAAAACATATTAGGTGCCTTAGGTTTTTTTAAAGAAATAACTAATTTTTATTTTTAGATTTGGGTTTTATTTAAAATTTAAGTCAACCCATAATACTATATAAGGTTTTTTTAAAAAAACAAATAATTTTTATTTTTCGGTTTGTGTTATATTTAAAAACATATTGGGTGACTTAGGTTTCTTTAAAAAAATAACTAATTTTTTCTTTTTAGATTTGGGTTTTATTTAAAATTTAATACAACCCATAATACTATATAAGGATTCTCATTCCTGTAAATACAAATTATGCAGGTGATAGAGAGCGTGAGTTAAACCGAGCGAGACAACAACGTTTCAGAGATCGAAGAAGAGAAACTCGGTAATGGGGAGATCCTTTGGAGTTGCAAAAAATGGAACAAAATCGCTTACGTCAAAGAACGCGTCGAGAACAAATGCAGCAACAACAAGTGGAAGGAAGTGAGGTTTCTAGATGAAATTTTATTTTTGTTTTAGATGAAATTCATTTAATGTCTAATTTAATAAAGCTAAACATATTAGGTCACTTTGTATAATAATATTTCACAGAATGGAAGGGATCACAGACAAGGATAAAGAAGAGGTCGTGGACATGGACGTGGACAAGGACAAGAACACATAAATGAACACGAAAATCACTTAGTAGTCATTCCTAATGATGAAAATGTTCATCAGCCTTGATTGCATCAAGAAGTTATTTCACATATAGGACGTGATCGTGGATGAGGTCATGGTGATTTGATGGTCGAAGATGAATTACTTATAAATCCTATAGAGATTGTTACTATAGAACGAAGACGTGCACAAGGGCGTGAAAGACAAGAACATTTTAGACAAGGAAAAAGACAAGCAGAAGTGGCAGAAATGTTAGATTTAGTTGCAAGACTTGGTCAGGAATAAGCTCAACCAAGATTGCGAATGGAAAATCAGCAAATATCTTATGAACATATGAATAATCAGGTATCTTATCCGAATCTTCATAAGTCAAATACACAAATCATGCATGCAATAAGAAGATTTTCAGGCAAGTTTGATAAGTTTAGTGTTTCCCCGATCATGTGGTATTTGCAATGAAAGTTTTTTGAGTATGTTAATGAAACCTGTACAAAGATTTGGTCCAACATGTGCAAGGTGTGCAAATGAAAAAGTAATCGGGATCTTGAATCATGATGGTGAAGAGATTAAGCATTTTTCTACTGATAATGATATGGATCCAGAACCCCAACCAATAATCTTATTAGAACTATCAGAAGTTGAAGAAATGCTTATATCAAGAATTAATCCTATTTTACAAGTTACGCATGCTATTGGAGGTCAATTACAATATAAAGGACATACCATCAGTTTTATGCAAGATGTATCTGAAATTGCAACTAGGCTACCTTTGAGGATTCATGAAATTCCAATGTTGATACTAAAAAGAGTTGAACAAATTGGAACAAACTATAACTTTTTTGTAAATAAAAAGCATGTGTATGCTGCCTTATTGTATAAAATACAGAATGATCCATTCTATCAAGATGTAGAAATAGATGAGCATGCTTTGGATGATGTTAGTGATACAGGAGATATTAATGTTTTTGAAAGGATTCGTTATATTAGATTATCTGAGGAGGATGGTAAGATGAGATTACAGTTTGATGGTCCTTTGGTTGATTTAAAGGAGGAAAATATTATTAGACACACATCATCAGTAGCATCACGTCCAGTTCTTCTAAGGAAAGAACTTGATCTGGTAAGAGCTTGGTTAGAAAATCCAACTGTTGAAAGTTTAGATTACACACAATGGCCAACACTTTCAGAGTCATCCATCAATGAGTTCAACATAGTTGGAATACTTCCAATGTTGTTTCCACATGGAAAATGTGACTTCCTTACAAGAAGGTCCAAGGATGTCATGTTACATGAATATGCTATACATCTACTTCGATATAAGGATGGTAGATTTGGATGTCATAAAAGATTTAGGTATCAAAAATTAATTACATTTACATTGCTAAATAGCATTCATGTTTTTGACATCTTATGAACTAATTACATAGGAATTTTATTTTCATTTTCAGGTATCACATTTATAACATGATAACGAGACATTGTGCACTGAAATCAACATCAATATTCTTCAAAAAAAATATTACAGAAGCATCATTAACAATCCAAGAATTACGTGAAGGACTACAAAATGCACCATCAGATAATTTTGTTGATAATTTGATGATATTTGGAACAACGATACGAGGAACGCCTTCGTACTAGAGAAAATGCAAGGCACAGTTGTTTGATTTGATAAATGAGTTAGGTGCACCAACTGTTTTTTTTTTTTTTACTCTAAGTGCAATAGATCTTTATTGGCCATATCTACATAAGATAATGCCTACAGAAACCCCACAAAATATTTCTGNATAGATCTTTATTGGCCATATCTACATAAGATAATGCCTACAGAAACCCCACAAAATATTTCTAAGATAAGAGAGTGGAAAATGAAAAATATTTTTGAGAACCCACATATAGTTGCTAAGTTTATGCATCTTCGACATAAGTCATTTCGAGAAATGATTTTATTTCAAGAATTTGATGTGGTTAATTACTGGACAAGATATGAATGGCAACATAGGGATCACCACATGTCGATGGCTTTCTTTGGATCAAGGGAGCTCCAAACATAGAAGAACTTGATTGGAATGACCCAGAAGCAGTTAGAAAGATGAGAGAGTTTTTTGATACAATAACAAATGCATGGAATAGTAGATTCAATCAAGATGGAATATCCAATCATGTAAGTTTTTTGGAATTTCTATATATTTATTTTAAATGTTAGAAAATTTTTTAGGTTATTTGAAAGAACCATTATAAAAATTATACAAATCTTTCATTTGTAGATGCAACGTGTTAATAATCCCATGCATCCATACAAAATTCAAAGTCAACAGCTACAATTCATGGATCTTGACATTGATTATGATGAGCTCTTAAATTCAGTTCAGCGACACACACAATGTAAGAGAGGAGCATGTTTAAGAATCCGAAATCATATGCAAGTTTGCAGGTACAATTATATTTCTCTAAATACCTAGATTCTTATTTGCATCATGAATGTATGGGATCTAGGAAAATAATTTTATAACTTCAATTTATTACCTTAGGTATAATGTTCCATGGCCATTGCGAGCTCAATCAGATCTCTTTCAAGATCTAGAAAACAAAAATCATGTTACATATGAACCATGTTGAAATGATCCAAGGTTCAATGTTCATAATAGAATGATCCTTCAAACATGGAGAGTAAACACAGACTTTCAACCGGTCCTTGAAAAATATGTTGTTATGAAATATATTGCAAAATATGCAGCGAAATCTGAAAAGAAGTCAAGATACTTTCATGATTTATTACTTCATATTGTTGAATCTTGAAACCCTAAAGAAAACATAATGACTGCATACCAAAGACTCATGATAGATGCTACAGTTGATAGAGACATAGGTGCCATGGAGATTTGTCATATGTTATATGAACTTCCATTAGTTGAATGCAGTTGACTATTTGATACTATAAATGTGTCTAGAGATATGTATAAAAAAGTTATACCAGATATAGATGGAGATGAGGAACCAGAACAATATACAACCCTTATCAATGCATATCAAAAGATACCAATAGAAATGGAAGGAGTCTCATTGTTGAATGCTACGAAATATTTTACCTTTATCTCGAAGAAGAGAGAGCTACCAGTGTGGAAGCCTCGACTACAACCAATTGCTGTAAGAACATTTCCAAGATTTAGAGTAGCTCCAAGAGTAGGAAAGGAGAAATGGATATATTATTGTTAGACGTAACTATTACTACACTGTCCTTTTAGAGATGTCAAACACGATCTGGGAAGAAATGACGAAGAAATTGAATGAAAATGGATTTCTATTCGACACATCTATGAATTGGAAGAGGAGACATTCGATGAAGAGTTTGAACGTGCCTACAAGGAAGAGAGGCAATATACAGATATTATTCTAGAGAGACAGGATGGTGTTGAATATGATTTTGAAGAACTAAATCGACATCTACTTACATTAGCTCATTTTCAATGAAGTGAACTCGAAATGCTTGAATTAAGAGATCGAGATAGATAGAACAAATGGTCAGCCAGCTATCTGGGAGAAGATGTTGCAAAGATTACTACATCTTTTGTTCATGGTCATAGATTACATGGGATAATAATACATTCAAGAAATAACGACAATTAGATGGACATATCTTCTCTATGAGTTCAATAGAAGAAATGCTACAAGATTATCACTGGCCATCTATATATGCAACAATTCGAAATGGATGAAGTTTCTCCTCTATTGATGATTATTCAAGGTATAGCAGGCACAGGAAAATCGTATCTCATTGATATGATTCGTAAAGAATTTAGTCAAACTTCCTCATCCGGAAAGAATAGCTTATTGGTGCTCGCCCCTATTGGTGCTGCAGCGTATAATATTAATGCAACTATAGTACATTCTACATTGAAGATTGGAATCGAAGATTACAAACCATTGGCTGCATCAACTTTGTCATTGTTGCAAAATAAATACAAATACTTAAAATATATTATTATAGATGAAATGAGTTTCATAGGTGAAAAATTGCTTAGCAGCATTAACCGAAGGCTTAAGGAAATATTTCCAGGTAATCATTTAGATAACTTTGGTGGTAGATCTATGATACTCATTGGAGATCTTGCACAGCTTCCACCTATTAAAGATGTTATACTGTACTTATCATCTCATATGCATGTGAAGAATTTGTGGTTGGCATTTAATAAATTTGTAACCTTGGATGCTATGTATCGACAAAGGGGTGATGATTTGCAACAACAAAGATTTAGAGAATTTTTGATGAATATACAAGAAGGAAAGATGAGTGATGAGGATTATGACTTTTTAAGCTTGAGAATGCAACTTCCATCAACATCAGATGGGTGAGATGGATTTGAGAATTCTATGCATTTGTTTGATACAAAAGATAAAGTGCATATGCATAATGAAAAAATATTGGTCAAAATGCAGAAGCCAGTTGCACGGTGCATAGTAGATAGAAGGACAAATGGTGTGAAATTTTAGGATGATTCAGAAGGAGAATTAGACCGAGTAGTGTTCATTTATGAGGATGCAAGGTTTATGCTCACTGTTAATCTATGGCCAGAAGTAGGATTGGTTAATGGTGCATGTGGAGTCATTAAGAAAATAATATATAGTCCACACTGTCAACCTCCACAGTTGCCATCATATGTCATCGTTGAGTTTGACTCCTATATTGGAGTACCATATGATAATGAACATCCTTGACAAGTACCCATTCCACCAATCATACGTGGAGGATCTCACCAACTACCACTTAGATTAGCATGGGCTTTAATAATACATAAGTCATAGGGAATGACATTGGAGAAAGCCTGTATAGTTGTTGGTAGCAGAGAAACAATAGGTCTTACATTTGTGGCACTATCTCGAGTGAGGAGCATTGACAGTTTGAAGATATTCCCTCTGATCTTCAAAGAAAGATATATCAAGATATTTAAGGCTTCATACCTTCAAAGTAGATTGGATGAAGAGCAACACATTAAATCTAATAAAGAATGATCTCATTCTTTTCTGTCAACTAATTTTTACCATTTTGAATGTCAGATCATTTGTAACTATACACTTTCAATTACCCAAGTTTGTACATTGATCATTTTTGCTGTATTACAACATATTTATGATCATTCAATAAAGCATTCCATGGTCTTATAATATTTCTATCTATTATGTTTAAATCATTGCTACAGCAGAAGATGACTGATGATCACTAGCTTAGTTATATATTTATAATATATATCTATAACTTGGCCGAGAGAATCTTATTAGTTTACAAGTAAAAAGTTCTTTGAGTAAAAAATTTCATGACTTCTGGACGAAGAACAAGATTTAAAAACCCAAATTCTCATGCCTTCTGGATGAAGAACAAGAGTTTTGTACCTTATTTTTGGTAGGATGAGTTTTCTGAAAAAACAAATTTCATGAATAAGTGTATGCTCTCACTCTCGGCCGAATTTATGCTCAACAATCTCAACAAATTCGGCCAAGGGTGAGAGCATACACTAATTCATGGAATTTGGTTTTTTAGAAAACCCATCCTTAGGAAAAATAAGGTACAGAACTCTTGTTCTTCGTCCAAAAGGCATGAAAATTTGGGTTTTTAAATCTTGTTCTTCATCCAGAAGTCGTGAAATTTTTTACTCAAAGAACTTTTTACTTGTAAACTAATAAGATTCTCTCAGCCAATTTATAGATATATATTATAAATATATAACTAAGCTAGTCATACAAGTTACAAGTATTCACACATGACCAAATTGTAATCTGTGGATGGAAAATGCAAGTATACTAGTAGTTGATATTTAGTTCATGATCATTACCTTCTTACTTAGAGTTAGTGAGGTGAAAATTTTATGGTTTAACTCTTAGTGAGGTAAATGATATGTTGTTCAATTTGAAATAAGTGTAAGTGCTAACATGGTGATATGAATCTTAGTACCAAGTATAAGGAACTATAAAATCTATTCTACACTATGAAAATAAGTATATGTTCCTAGTCTACCATACACATCTTAGACTAATGTAACTATTATTGGGATTAGCAAGTGATTTAACTACTGAGAAAATAAAGCGAAGTTACTACTAGGTTATCAAATAGTTATATTTTATGCTCCAAATCAATTGTACTTATTCCACCTTACTTAGAAAATGTAAATGACTTAATAAAAGTAAACATGATGAAAAGTAAAATTATGCTAAGTGAGATACTACAATGATGAAAAATAATCTTGATCTTTATTTCCAGTATTGAATTATATTTAGGAACAATCCACTTGAATAAAGATTTTGTACAACTATTGTTCACCATACTACAAGCATTCAATCTAACTCTAAGTCATAGAAAAAAAACTACAAGCATTTAGCTAAGTGTTAGCCAAAAAATTGGCCATTCAACATAATGGTGGATTGGTATTTATATGCATGACCATGGCCTGCTACATTCCATCTATAATGACACATGTAGAGCTACAATATTGTAACTAGGATATCATAGTTAAGATATCGTAGATACTAGTTTTATCAAATGAGGAATTAAAGATTGAGAATAATAGCTTAGAATGTAAAAGTTCAAAATTTCCTCTAATAATCAAAATATTAACAATGAGATGTTAGCCTAATGGTATGAGTCTTAGCCTAATAATCCTAGTTTATAAGTTCAATTCACCTAGGTAGTACTGAGTTATAAACTTCTACAAATCTTGGGGTGTATCTATGTTTCACTTATTTTGGGTTCCAACACCGTTCCCCCCCTTGCCTCCCATCGTCACCCCTCCCCACACCCCACTCCCACACCCTAAAACAAATATGATTAGGAAATAATGAAGTGTTAACCTAGTGATAAATTGTTCTTTTAAAACCTTTGAGTCATGGATTTGATTCTAGTGGGTAATGCTAAGTCATAAAGTTCTAATTAGACTATATATCTTAAGGTATACCTATATTATAATTATTTCATGATTCCAAGACCTCATCTCTAAATTATCATTAGTAGCCTTAGTGATAGGTTGCTTTAGTGATTAGCTCATTTGCTTATTATGTAAGAGGTTTTTATTTTGAGTCATATTTTAAGATAAGACACTTGGATGTAGATAATTTTTTATATCATTACAAATAATTTCAAAAATTGTTAACTATACATAAAAAAAACTACTTTTGAGAGTACTTATAATAATACTATAATAAAACTTAAGTATTGTGTGATTAAAACTAGCTTGGTAATGATAGGTGGCTTAAATAATTAGCTCATTATTTTATTAGGTAAGAAGTTACTAGCTTTGTTAGAATATTAAGGGGAGAGGTTGTCAAATCCAATGTATATATATATATTAAAAATGAAAATCTAGAGTACAAAAGTAGAGGAGTACTACAAAGAGGAGAAACTCCAAAGCAATAAAAAGAAAAGGCCTAACTATTTTGGAGATGTCTTTTTAGATTTTCATCCTTACAACCAATCCTAAAAGACCTTTCCTCTAGGGTAGAAAATTCAACATTCCATGAAAAGATTAATATTGACCAGAGGGGAAGGATGCCTCAACACTATCAATAACAATCAACATTATCAAAAGATATTATCTTCGAATCTTGACTAATAGATGTAAATGAATTGATAGTAGTTAAAATATCTTAAACGTGTTGTTCCTTTTTGAAAATTTTGCATATAATCATCAATAGATAGACTTCGTCGATGTTTTTTATTATGAAGAACTAGTTGAAAACCATTTGAATTAAGAATACGATTTTGTGAAACTTGAGGAACAAATATTTGTTTTTGCTTAGTCATTGAAGAATTTTTTGAAACTAATTCCATCAGAACCTTTCTTGTAGACATATTTTATTGAATAGTAGTAAAAGAAATGGGTGAGCTAGCTGTTGAAACTTCAACAGAAGAAATCATCCTTGGATTTGTAGCATGTTTCAAAAAAACCTTGGTAAGATCTATAACATTTGTAGAAGAAACCTTAGTAGCATTTACAATAGTTGGATGTTGACGTGATTGCATTGCCTTTTTTTTTGTAGAATAAAAGAACATGAATCAAACATGTAATTCTCTCAATGACACTAGTAACATGACTTTGAAAGATTATAATAAACAACCTTCTACACATAATCAATTATGCCATCATGTAAAAGAATTTTTCGCTTAAGCAAATCAAGATCCACTTTAATCTTATATCAAATTTTGCAAAAACTACTAGCTATAGCGAAGGTTTTAGAATGCTTAATTAGTCCAATATGAGAGACAATATCCCTTTCAATGTTTTCAAAAATTAATGGAAGATTTGGCAATTCGACAAAATAAGGAATCTTTCAAAATTCAAAAGATTCTAGATTAGAAAAGGGAGTTTACTTTTGAATAATTAATAAAGCATGACAATGATTGAAACCACCAATATCAAAGGCCTTAGAAATCATTGACAAATTAACAAATTCTATCAACAAAAATGAATTTGAAAAATAATAAGCATTAACAACATCCAAACCTTAATATTTTCAAATCAAATTTAAATTATTCAAAAAACTTGAGAAATGAGGTAAATAACCTAGAATTTGCACAAAAACATACATTCCAAAAATTTCCTTAGTAATAAATTCATATAAATCATTAGGAAATTTGTAAAATGGTAGAAAAGTGATGGTTCTTCTTGAACGATTACCTACTAAATCTAGTGACATTACACATAATATCAATGTAAAATCCCTTGCTAACTTAAGTTAACATTGAAACCCTCGGCTTTATTAAAATATGATCATAACACAATGTACAATCATTAGTTTTGTAACTAATCAAGATTATTTATAGCCACTTGCAAATAAGTTGTAACAGAAAAAATGTAACTCATATCCTATGATTTTTCATGACCTTTCCATTAAATATAAGAAACCATTAATTAATTATAAAAAGTAAATAAGAAAATGTAATGAGAAATAATCAAAGATCAAAAAGATAATAAGTGCATGTAATGATGAACCATTAGAGAAGATACTAATTGCAGCATCATGTAGAAGACAATTAGAATTAGTATAATAAAAAATAATAGATATATATCCAAAGAAATGAAAATAGTCTACAACAAGAAGTATAATGAAATATAGAAGTCATTATAATCAATCAAATTGGTAATGATCATTCATGAAACCAAAAGATTAATAAGTTACTTGTAAATAGAAGAAGTGAAGAAGGATCTAGTTTCCTAAATAGGAAAAGAAGATCCAAGGTTATTCATTTGTAATCTAGTCCAATTTTCTAAAGAGGAAGAGAAGACCATCCAAAAGTTTATGATGGAGTAAAGGAAATGACTATAAAGGATAGGCTATGAATGAGGTAGTAGTCTATAATAAACCAAGCTATGGTTTGCTAAAGGAGTCCATGAGGACCTAGCCCATACAAGATTGACCAAGAAGGAAAATTCCTAGGAAGACCTATCATAAGTAATAAGTAAAGATATGTGTCATAAAGAAGTAACCAAGAAGAATATGCTATGAAGAGAAGACTCATGATGAGTTAGCTAGATTTCAAGAGTGACTATAGAACACAAAATAAGGCAATTATAAAAGATGTATAATTAAGAGTCTGTTCAATCAATAAATCACATGTTAAGTTTTTTCATAATCTAGAAGATCCTTGTAAATTAGAGGTGTCCAAGAGATGTAAAGCTAAAACCTAACATGGTATTATGGTAATTGAAAATTGGTTATGAGAACAAGCTCTTATGAAGTGAACTACAATAGAATGACAATTTCCAAAATAAGAATGAAGTAACATGTTAAGAATTTACAACGATATGTAAACAAAATACAGTTGTATGTGATAGCTAATCAAATCAATACTATATAAGAAGGCAAGGTTTTAAGAAATATGAACATAAGGTAATGTATCATAGAGTATAAGAAAGTAGAAAGATTGAAGTACATTAGAAGGAAAAAATAAAACATGAATCAAGTTCAAGATTAGATGATGCTCTTAAAATGGCCTTAGGGCCAGAATCTCCTACAATGTTGACTTATCAAAAGAATAACATTCAATAACATCCACTTCTCGAACATCGCATGGAGTACATTATATACATACTTCTATGAATTGAAGATAAGATGGATGAGTTACTATAATACTTGAAGATGGAGGAAGACTCCAAATTAGACTATGAAAATAATAGAAGATGTGGCAACAACAATAATAACAAATAAGTATGGAGATCCTACAATCATAACCAAAGGTCTAGAAAATTCAATATACTAAGCCCCAAAGGACCAACTATCCTAAACTCTATTATCCTAAATTGCATGATGCCAAGTCTATCCTTTGTAATGTATGAATGAAATAAGTTTAAGTTATTGTGAAAAATAACGTAAATCTTGTAAAATAATGCAATATAAAGGAAAGAAATAAAAACAAAAAGGGGTATCTTCATGATAACTTCATGTGCTACAAATGATTAATGCAATAAACATTAATTGCATTATCGGTAACACAAGTTGTCATAAATATCAAGAGTGAAGAATGAAAATTACCAAATTTATAATCTAAAGCAAAGGTTTAAGCACTTTTAGAAAAAGGGTTTTCAGTGCATTCTAGCAAGAATCTCCATTTTTGAAATCTATGAAATCAATCCATGTCCATGTCAAGTGAAAGAGTAAGCACCATATTTGGAATTAAGATGAATCTGAAGAAGAAGATTAACTATGATGCAATTTTGGCAAATAAGGAAGCCTTTGTGATGTCAATGTAAATCCTATTCAAAGTATGAACTAAAATGTACAATCATCTATAACTCAAATGTTATGCAGCAAAGAGTAAAACTAAAGATGTATGACAAGCTAAAGGTAGTTGGCTTAGGCAATTATGCTTAATTTGAGCTTTCAAATTCAAAGTTAATGACTAAATAATAGATGAACCAATCACTAAGGACCTACCTTGATGGTGTAATGGAAATATTTTATTAGGGTAAGTCTACTTGAGTGTCCATCATTGAGAAAGTTATTCATTTTATAGTTGATGAAACACCAAATAAGATGGTTGTATTGATGCATGGCCATCAACGTAGCCCCATCAATGTATCCTAGGATGCATTGACATAGGTAGGTTGATGCTAACATAGGTGTTTCCTATATAAGTATGCACACCTATTGCATTATGGCACATTTTGATCATTCCCTTAGCCAAGCTCTTGCAGTTTCTTCCTATAGAAGTTAGAATATTTTCCCTCTGAGTGGCCATAGCGTGGATTCTAGTGATTGTATGTTATTTTATTCTAGTGCATCTATTTCTAGACATATTTACATGAGTAGAAATAAAATCGAGATTTCCTCTATCCATTGCAGCACTTGGACTAGCATAAAAATGCTTTTCAGCAATTTACTTTATATGCACTTTACTTTTTTGTTATTAAGTAATTAATACTATCATTCATAAGAAGCATGAAAACAACCACTTTGAGCATAATATATTAATGTTTGGTAATCCCAATAGTGGATACTTGATATGCCCAATAGTATACACTTGGTAACCCAACAATGTTAATATATGTTTAAGATGTGTACGAAAAGTGGGAATGGATACTCTACATCAGGATAGTTAGTTAATTAAGTAGTTAATTGATTAGTTTATTTAAATGTTAAATATTTATTTATTTAATTATTTAGCAAGCAAGATATAATAATAAAAAGCATAAAAGTAAATATCTCATGCCTCAACGACACTTAACCATGTGAAGATAATAACTAACAACTATATAATTCACAGTCTAGAAATATCAGCCACTTAGGTAAATAAGTCAATAGAATTTGATAGGATCACATGTACACACTAGTGATTCATATGGTTGGGCATAGGAAATACCCGCTACTCATCAATAGTTGATGTTTAGAATATTTACTTTTTATTTTTAGATATCTATTTAATTAGTCATGAAGCCCTAGTAACTACATTTCTTTCCAAGCAATCTCTAGAAGATCATAGGTCAAGTGTTTAGGTAAATATAAATCTACTAGCAACCTTATCCATTCTATGTGAAAATTTACTAATGCATGAATGGATTACATTGATCATCATGCCACAATCTAGTGAGGTATCATCAAGACCTTGTATTATATTCAAGCTTGGAATTTGAAGTGCACATGGATAAGAATCATAGTGCACAATTTCTATCCTATACTTACAAAACTCAAGAAAAGTAAAAAAATCAAATTTAGTATTAGAGGACTTCTTATACTACTAGCAAAGAAATTTTACAATAAGGGAGTTCCTACTCAACTACCAACATGTGTGGTGATTCTTTTTCTTTTGGTAGAAAAAGATATTATGAACTTGAGTAATAAAAATTAAGTAATTTTTCAAGAAATGTTACTTATAATCTTGGAAGAGCAAATTGTTACAGAATTTGCCAACATTAGATCATTGTCTAGAAAACCATCTAAATGCACTTTGACATTAACTTCTAAAGGACAAGGTGCTACAAAGACATAGAGGATCTTACTTACTACTCATAAGATTACATTAATGAGAATATCACATGTGATGAGTTCCTTTCTATCCCTCCTTCCAATTATCTTGATATTTTAGACATTAATTCACATATAGGCTTTACAATTTATAATGTTATTTCCTTAGCTAGTTATCATCAATTCATACACATGACTAAAGCATCATAGAGTTTAAGGGCCTATATCAAATTAATGTCAATCAATACTTAATAATTATTAGAAGAAAAAAATTATTTAACTTATATAAAAATTTATTATTTGTATGGATGGAATAATAAGAGGATGTTTTGGGAAAAATAATTGAAGATTGTAGCAAGGATGTGGATCCTGCAATAAAAAGAGAAGTGTAGTATTAACTAGACATCAAGAAGCCAAATGTACTTAACAATCATAGGATCGTAAGAGTTGTTGTATATATTTATGTTGGATCTATAATTTATTACGTAGCATTTACACAAGTAGATGACAACCAAGATGATGAAATCTTAGTGTTTGCCAAGAACTTAGCATTGATAAAGAAGGAAAAAGGAGAATGGAAAATTATCTTGCAAACTCATATCAATAAATGTGATAAAATAAAATCATATTTTTAGAAGTTTTCATAGATAGTGGAATAATATAAGGTATATATCAGGCCTAAATTACAACTATTGGGTCAAGGACCAAGTTAGGGAGCTTCATCTATGAAAGGACTAGATGAAGAAGTTATGAAGATCAAAGAGTAGCATTTACAAGAGAAGAAAGAGCTTTAGAATAAATCTTGATAACTAAAGCAGGAAGTTAAAGATCTTTGTAAGACCAATCAAGAATTAGTGATAGAGCACCAAATAATACATGTCAATATCCAAAAAGCCAAGGAGAGGACGTATGCTGCCAATTTTGCAACAGAAGAGTATCATCAACAACTCATCTTAAAAGAAGTTAAAGTCAAGGCCTATCAAGTAGAACTTGCATAGCTACAAATGCATATGGAAGCACTAAAGACATCCATGACATAGCAAAAACTAGAAGTGCTAGATTGGGAATCATTGGTGGATGTAACAAAAGCTGAAGTGCTTCCTTCCTTTCCTTCTAAACTATCCTTTGATCCTATTCCTACTCCTTATGTTTCACAAGAAATTCAAGAAATTGTAGATCCACCACTTGCATCCTAGTCATCCCTTATCATTGAAATGAAGTTCACATTTTTTGTTCCCCAAATCAATACTCCAATGTAATATTATGATTTTAGATTAATGAAGGCTAGAAGTTCCTTATGTCCAATATGTGCTATCTCATTTGTTATTTCTACAAACTCGTGAATGAAGGATAGTAATTCCATCAGCTTTTACAAATGTATAATTCCTTATGACTATCCACCATGAAGTATTGTGTGCTCATAAAATATTTTTTACCACTCATTAACTTTGCAAATAACAAAAAATGAAGTTACAAAACTATTTCTTGAAGGTGAGTGTTAGAATATAATTGTAGCATGCTGTACAATCATTAGTTTCATAACTAATAAAGATTATTTGTAACCATTTGCAAATAAGTCATAACAAAAAGATGTGACTCATATCTTGTGAGTCATCACAACCTTTCCATAAAATATAAGTAGGCATCAATTAGTTATAAAAAGTAAAGAAGAAAATGCGATGAGGAATAGTTAGAGATGAAGAAGATAGTAAGTGCAAGTAACAATGAATCATTAGAGATAGTACTAATCATAGAATTATGTAGAAGACAATTAGAATTAGGATAATAAGGAACAATAGATATATATCCAAAGTAATGAAAGTAGTCTGCAACAAGAAGTATAATTAATGAGCAGCAAGGTGCCTCTACACCCAACCATACGAATCATAAGCATTCACATGCAATTCGATCGAATTCTACAAACTGTAATTACTAAGTACACTAGAGCAAAATGGTGTGTGCATGTTGTTCATTCATTGTCTTTCCAATCCCACTTGTGGAATGCAATTTTATGGTTAAGTGTAACTAAGGCATATGATTTTTAATTATTTTATGTTTTTATGGAATTTCTCACCTAGAACAAGAATAAAAATAGGAGTCATTAAAAGTAAAAGCGATTAATTGCTAAGGAAACTAAAGTCTAATCTAACCTAACACAAGTAATCATTCCCACTTCTCAGATACATCCTGAACTTCATGCAAACATTGTTGGATTGTCAAATGCTAATCATTTCTGAGCTACTAAGTGTCACACGTATGCTTGAAGGGGTCATGCTTGTGTAATTTAACAATTTGCTTAATTGATCAAAATGAATTGCTAAGCTAATAACACAAATTTAAAGTGCATAAAATAAAATAAAATAAAATATAAATTTGTAAGAAAACAAATCTCAAGTGCTGCAAGGATGAATCAAAGAGCTCGTCTCTATTGCCAACACAATGGTATGCTTAGGTACATCAATACTTGAATAAAGATCCGTTCACACTTAGACCTCCTGCTGTAGGCACTTGGAAAATATTCTAACTTTCAAATAGATAGACTATAAGAGTTTCACTACTTGACTGCTAAAAGCATATTCCCAATTGTGCACCTGGGCGCTGTATTTATAGACCTGGGAGTAACCTAGGAATAATCGCTCTAATAATAACCACTCTAATAATTATAGTAACCACTTCATCATACCCCATGACTGAATGAAAACTCATCCTTGAGTACAGAAGAAGAGGAACAAGTTCTTTACAAAATATATTAGGGGGATGTGGACTTATTTGACTGACATGCAGAGTGACACAGAGAAAATAGACAAATATAGAAGTGTCCGAGCATACAATATTACAATTATGTACAAAATTGGTATTCATGACAATTAGGAAAGAACACCAATGGATCCAAAGGACATCCAACCCCTCTTAGAAACAAAAGAATGAAGGAGAGGTAAAAGAGATCTAGTGGTCATGAATAATCTCTTCTGAGTGTTATGGTTGCATCCTCCTTGGTGACGATAGTCCTACTTCCAATCCACACTTCCCACTACAATCACAACAAAAAAAAGGATTAGTATATATAGTACATAAATAATGGTTGAATACCTTGTCTCATCAATGATTTTATCTAGCCAAGTTGTGATTATGATGGATTGATTACTTGATATTGTTAGTGAAAAGATTGATGAATGAGTTAAATAAGAGAAGTGATCCATACAATTCAAAAAAGCTTCATAAAATGAGTAGTAGAAAGAGGGTATTCACAACAATAAAAATGAATTCATTACAAATAGTTGTGAAGGTACATACAATTTGGATGACATGGATGGTGTAAATAAAAAGAATTTGATTATAACAATGTCTAAGGATAAAGAACTTAACTTAACCAAACCAAAAGATATGCAAGTGGGTCCTCCCCAAAGTAGGCACAGTCTTTTTATGCCCTTGCATAACTTCAAATCAAGGAGTCCGTGGGCTCCATGGATGATTAATGATTATAAAAACTTAAGTGTAAAAACCCAAAAGTAACTGACTGAGAAACCCAACACATCAAACCAGAACACTAAATCAAAACATGAAATTGACAGTGAGGTGAGATATGGAAAGCATAGATGGATGATAGAGAAAGTGAAATGGAGTTTCTAATTATGGTCACATACAACCTCTTGTGAAGTTTGTGATTAATTGACTTGGTAGGATCCTTCCTTAGTCTAGATCAAAACCAACCACTTTCAGTGACTTCACATCAACATTCTAAGGCTAGTCCATCCCATAAGACACAAGAATGCTCCCACAAAACAACCACTATTCCAAATAGGAGAGAAGTTAGGAAGTGTGAAAGGGCCTTAGTTAGAGGAAACAAGACAAGTCTCATAACCAGTGCTTGTAGCCCTTTTTATTTAGTTTAAGGGATGTGATTTGAATTCCCATGTTTTTTTTTGAATGGGAACCACACCATGCAAATACCCATGCAATTTTTTCATTTATTTTTTTCAAGGGGTGCTTTGAATCCTCATCTTTTTTTTCTTTTTTTCTTTTTTTTTTCTTTTTCTTTTTTTTTATGATGAGGACCACACCATGCAAGGACTTATTTGACTTCCTATTGTGAAATGACATGGAATGCTGAGAAGTTTATGAGAAAACTCCTACACATAGGAAAACAAAAAAGCACAAAGAACACTGCATCCCTTTGAAGCCACATCCTGTCCAAACCTTTGATTCCCTTCCAATTCTGAAAACTACACAAGTCACCAATTTATTAAAGTTGCATTAATGAAAAAGAGACTGCATACTTCCAAAACAAGGAAAACCATAGAGTAAGTGGATGGGTGGATGATGTGGACTCACTACCTATTACATGAAAAGAAACCATGTTCTAGTCATCAATAACGACCATCAAAGTCAGAAACTAGACATCAACAATCAAATTACAAATGAAACATACCATCATCTAGTAATGCATTACCATTGTACCTGCCACCTTATTAGTAGAAAAAGTAGAGAAACACACCTAACATAAGCAAATATAACCATAAAAGAGAGTAGACAATAGATATTGAAATATATTAATGATGGTGTAAAACAAAAACTAAAAAAAGATCAATAACCTTAAAAGTACAAATATGTAAAATAAAGAAGATGAAAAACAAAAAGTTGTAAAACCAAAAATCTGTAAACCATAAAAAATTAAAAACTAGGGAGCTACATAAAGTGTTAGTATGAGAAGCCATCTCCCCCATGACTAATTTGGAAGGGAGAGATCTAAAAAATTGATCATGGTTGTCCATCTGATGAGGTGTTTGTTGCGTTGGTTAGCTTGGGCTCATGGAAAAGTTTTACTTGTTGGATGTTGACTAGTTCTTTCTTATTTGGGTTGTTAGGTTTGTAAATGATCATGGCCCTAGATGGAAAATTTTCATCTCTGATGTAAGGTCCTTTCCACAATGTTTGAAATTTAGTTCGTTGGGGTACATGTGCAAGATTCTAATAAAGAACTTTATCGCCTAATTGAAACTTAACTTTTCTTATTTTGAGGTCATGGTGTTTCTTGTTAAATGCCTTATGCATTTCATTGGATGACAGAGCCATTAACTGATGTTTTCCTAGCAAGTTGAGACTTATTAATCATTCTTTCTATGCTAGGCTTAGATCTAGGTCAAGGTCATAGGCTGTGGAGAGCGTACAAAGCTCGGATTGGATGGGAAAACTTGGTAGTTTTCCGTACACAAGATCATAGGGAGAATAACCTATGGAAAGCTTTCATGTGGAGTGATAGGCCCAAAGGGCATCATTTAATTTAGTGCTCTAGTCTCTTTGGTATTTGCTAATGGTATGCATTAAGATTTTTCTAATCTCCCAATTAGTGACTTCAGCTTGACCATTGGCTTGGGCATGGTATGGTGTTGTGACTTTATGTTCAACCCCCAAGCACTACATCAGTTTCTAGAAAGTAACACCTATAAAATGAGTTCCATTATCAGAAATTAACACATGAGGTACACCAAACTTATTTATGATATTTTGTTATACAAACCAAGTAGCAGTGGTGGATGTACAGTCGGTGATGGTTGCTACTTCTACCTCAAGAATTTTGAGCTCATCCCAATTGACATCATCATTTGTTCCTTCGGAGAGCTAGTGGTGAACGTGCTTAAGTTCATCCATACTTGCAACTTACTTGTACATTAGGCCCTCAGTCAGTTCCATGCATAATATACTACTGCTCATATCAGTTGTCAACCACTGGGTGCCCTCTTATTTTGTGGCTACTACGTACAAACATCTTTGGATATTAGCTTTTTGTGTATACTACTTGTATGCAAAGATAGATGTTTGCTTTACTAACCACAGCTTCTGCACACAATGACACCCTGAATCACTATACGCGATACATGGAACTCTCTTTTTCTCAATCTTTCCAAATTCATTTTCTTTTGATATCTCCAAAGAAAGATCTCTAATGCCCATTTGAGCATCAACAGTACTTAGCCACGTCCTTCCCATGATGATTGGAAAGTTCCCCATGCAGTTCTCCACTTTAATTACTAGAAAATTAGCTAGATATGACCACCCACAAATAGTGGTGATGATGTCTTTAACTAGTCCTAATGGAACAGTGATGGACTGGTCTGCTAGTTCTAGTCAGATGTTGGTCTTCTTCAAAGGAGGAAGGTTCCACATTATGTACATCTCATGTGAGATCAAATTAACATTAGGACTAGAATCCAAAAGACCTTTGCAAGGCTCATTCCCAGAAATTTGCAAGTAAACTAGGGGAATTTCAAGATCATCTAATTTTCTAGGTAGGTTATCAACTCGAATCCAATCAGATACAACATGTGTCAGCATTACAATATGGATTCAAGAGGGATTTTGGTTTGAAAAGGACTTGAATAAAGAAGAAATAGAGGAAGGTGAAGGAGTAGAGTTACCAACCACTGATGTATCCGAGGGCTTTGGTGGACTACAAGGTTGGAAGAAGGGCCTTTTCGTTGTTCACGATTTCAACCTACTAGGTGGGTTAACCGATTGTAGGTTAACTACCCTCGTAGCATTCCTTTGTTGTGGTTGTGTAGGAAATTCACCCTACATGGATGGAGCAGGTGGTAGTTGTATAGGAGATGGAGGAGTAGGTGCAGGGATAAGAGGTACATGAGGGTAGTAGGTGGAATCCCTCCTTAGATAGGGTGATTGATATGTTTCAGAAGGATAGTGGTGAGACTGGTAAGTAGCAACATGACCAGAGGAGTCCCTTAGAGATGAAGGTTACTGAACATAATAACTGTAGGGATCTGCTTGCTAGTAAGGGTATTGTTGTCTTGGAGGTGGCAACGCCCATAATTGTGGTTGCTACCACTACTAATATACTTCATAAGTTTGTAAAGGAGTTCCACTTGGATAGTATTGCTATGGTTGGTGGAACTATTGAGGATTACCTTGCAGATAAGGCAACTTGTGGGTGTTTGCCTTTATGCAAGTCGTGGATGCAAGGCATACACCCTAGATTCCTGCAAGTGTGATACAACTAGGCAACATCCCTTAGGATGTCCATACTAGCAAACATCACATCCACCATCATCATTTAAATCACTATCTGCAACCATCTTACCTTTACCTTTAGATATGGCACATTCAGCCTCCTTACACCTCTGACGCTCACAATCACCACTTTGTTCCTTGGACTCTTCAGCAATTTTTAAAATAGCTTGAAACTTATTATCCATGGACTCCCATACTTGATCAACCTTAGCCATAATTTCTGACTGCAATTTTTGGAATGGCAAGCTTTTCTGATTCACCACCTCATCTTTGGCAAATTCATCCTCACTATTACAAAATCTAATTCCTTTCTTTCGAATAGAAGGGTCATTGTTGTATTCTTCTACACTTTCATGCTTTCTTAGCTCTTCCTCCTCCTTAGCTACCTACTCAGTTAATCATTGAATCCAATGGGCCCTCAACTTTGTCAATCTCCCTTGGGCATAGATGCCAAGGGTTTTCCTAGTTTTAGATTATAACCCATCTACAATATGGTGAAGCTGATCAAGCTGAGAGTATCCATGGCAAGGAAACCTATGCAATAGAGAGTAGTATCAGCCAATAGAAACATCCAAGGACTCATGATTTTCTTATTTCCACCCTTGAATTTGTTTTCTTAAATTGGATACTTGGAAGTATGTTTGATATTTGTCATTGAATAATTCCAACATCGTACTCCACTGCCTGATTGATTCTAGTTCCAAGGATCGATACCAACTTTCTGCTTCCTTTATGAGTGTCCTTGGAAATAATTTCATCTTTTGCCATTCATTTTCAATATTTTGCAAGGCACATGCATCTTAGAAAGCTTGGAAATGATTTTGTAGATCAACATCATATCCTTCCTCGAATCGATGGATATTAATCATATCAAGTTTCTTTATTCTACTATCCTTCACATGCCTTGTTGAAATCGTCATAGCCTCAGCAATATTCAACATGCCCCGAGTAGCAAGTAGAGGTTCATCAAGGCCATGATGGTGGTGCCTATGATGCTCCCTACTAGCCCTTCTTTCTTGATGATGGGCCCCTCTAGATTATCCACATATTCGATCATGACTATCCCAATGGTCCCTTCTATTTTTTTGGTCTCGTTGATCACCTCCATCATAGTTATTTCTTCTACAACCACAATCTGAACCTGATGAAGAAGAAGATGATGATAAAGGAGAAGAAGAAGCGGAACTTACTTTGCACTGACACCTATCACCCTTCCTTCGATGCTCGCAACCACGATCACGATCATGATCTCCTTTATCCTCCTTTTTATGACATGCCTTTCTGAATCCATTTTTTTCATTGGATCCTTTTTGACCAGAACCTGGATTGTGAACTATGGATTGTACATTCTGGTTAAGGGCTCCTTGAACAAAATCAAAGAGAGGAGAATCACTAAAGAAATGGTCACCTTCATCAATTGGGCCAAGCAGAGGTGGAAAGATGTTTACCCTTACCCTTCATAAGCTCGTGCTGATGCTCTAGTTGAAGATCCCTTAATCTTTGCGCTTCAATGGGATGATAATCCCTTGAGTTGGGATCTCGCATCCCATATTCTCCATGGAGATGTTGAAGCCTATGTTGTGCCAGCATTAATTGGAGCATTACTAGAATAGATTGGTTAGGTGGCAACACAATGTTGCCTTCCATGTCGTGCCACCACATCAGTTCATCTTGATATAAGATGAAGGTAAAGTCTAGTACATACTCATCAGGATGAGCATATACCACCCGGTATTGTTGAGGTACTTGAACTACCCTAGCCAGAGATGGGCTCATATGAGAACAAGACATTTTATGTTAATAAACAATGTGTAGTTAAATTTTAATTTAATGATAATAATGATAATTTTTTTGTTTTCGTAGGATTTGACACTTAGGGTTTAAACAAAGAGGTTAGATTTCATGAAGCTTAGATAGCACATGAAGAACTACAGTCCTCGACAAAAAAACCAATGATGAGTGGCAAGGTACCCCTATGCCCAACCATACGAATCATAAGCATTCACATGTAATCCAATCAAATTCCATAGACTGTAATTACTAAGTACACTAGAGCTAAACAATGTGTGCATGTTGTTCATTCGTTGTCTTCCTAGTCCCACTTGTGAAATGCAATTGTATGGTTAAGTGTGACTAAGGCATATGATTTTTTATTATTTTATGTATTTATGGAATTACTCACCTAGAACAAGAATAAAAGTAGGAGTGATCAAAAGTAAAAGTGATTAATTGCTAAGGAAACTAAAGTCTAATCTGGCCTAACACAAGTAACCATTCCCACTTCCTGAACACATTGTGAACTTCGTGCAAACACTACTAGGTTGTTAAATGCTAATCATTTCTAAGCTACCAAGTGTCACACATATGCTCAAAGGGGTCGTGCTTGTGTAATTTAACAATTTGCTTAATTGATCAAAATTAATTGTTGTGCTAATAACACGAATGTAAAGTGCATAAAATAAAATAAAAATGTGTAAGAAAACAAATCTAAAGTGCTACAAGGATGAATCAAAGAGCTCATCTTTATTGCCTACCAACATAATGGTGTGCTCAAGTATATCAATGCTTGAGTAAAGATCCATTCACACTTAGACCTTCTATTGTGGGCACTTGGAAAATATTCTAACTTTCAAATAGATAGACTACAAGAGTTTTGCTACTTAACTACTAAAAACATGCTCCCTATTGTGCGCCTGGGCACTATATTTATAGATCCAAGAGTAACCTGGTGATGAGCAGCGAGGTACCCCCTATAGTAAACCATATGAATACGAGTGTTTCATGCACGATCTGGTCAAATTCCAAGGACTAAGTGCCTGTGCACCTTTGTGGAAGAAGGATGGGTTGGTTGATCATTGTCTTTCTAAGCTTACCTGTATGTCACGATTGTATGGTTAAGTAAGCTTGAGACATATGATTTTATAGCTTTTATGTTTTTATGTCCTACTGTTAATAAGGGAGGAGAGAGAGATAACTAAGTGACTAATTTCACTTAACTACTGATTAACTAGGCTTTAACTAATCCTAACACTAGTATCTGTTCTCACCTACCGTACACATCTTGAACCAGTGCAACACTACTGGGATTACCAAATGCTAATCATTACTAGGTTACCAAGTGTTACACACATGCTCGAAGTGATTGTACTGAGTGTGCTTAACGATTTTCTTAATTAATCAAAATGAATTGGTGTGCTAATAAAAGAAATGTAAAGTGCATAAAATAAAATAAAATAAAATAAATGCATAAGAAAGTAAAATAAAAGAAATATGTAAGAAAGCAAATCTCAAGTGCTGCAAGGATGAATCAAAGAGCTCGTCTTTATTGCTGTACACAAGGTGTGCCTAGGTATACAATGCTCGAATAAAGATCCTTCCACACTTTGACCTCCTGCTATGGGCACTTGGAAAATACTCTAACCTTCAAATAGACTACAAGAGTTTTGCTACTTGATTGCTACAAGACTTCTTTTCCAATTGTGCGCCTAGGCATTGTATTTATAGACTTGGAAGCAACTACTCTAATAAATAGAGTAACCACTTTAATAATTAGAATAACAACTCCAATAACAACCACTCTAATTATTAGAGTAACCACTCCAATAATAACCACTCTAATTATTAGAGTAACTGCTCCAATAATAACCGCTCTAATAATTAGAGTAATCACTCCAATAATAACCACTTTAATTATTAGAGTAACTATTTCAATAATAACTACTCAAATAATTAGAATAATCACTCCAATAATAACTACTCTAATAATTAGAGTAACCGCTTCATCATACCCCCACAATTAAATGAAAACTCATCCTCGAGTTCCTTACAAAATATTGGGAAGATATGGAATTATTGACTAATTGAAAACTGATGGTAGAATGGGATGATAGACTCAATGTGCCCAATGAACAAATCAATAAACATATTACAACATTACTGTTCATGACCATTGTGGTGAACACTCATACATAAATGATATCCAAGCCTTTATTTGGTAGCTTGAAGAGAAAAAGAGAGAGAGAGAGAAGATGGAGCGTGTTGCCACCAATGCCAAGATTACACCTTCCATTGTTTATCCATAGCCATGCTACCAAACTTGCTCCTTTCGTAAATGCTCCAGTTCCAATCCATCCTAAGTGCTTCCTCCAAGCCCAGTCCATTGTTTGTATGATCGCCATCTGCACACACAACACAATCACAAATGAGCAAGGATAGATAATCTACAATGTAGTTGATACCTTGCCTCGATATGAAGTGCATTGGCTGATTTGTGATTATGGCAAAAAATGGTTCAAAGATTTATCATTGGTAACTACCCAAGGTGTAGGGGTTAGGCGAATAGTAAAATGGAGAAAATTGAAAAATTTGTGCCAGAGCCCCCATGACTAAGAGTGAACCTTTAGTAGCTATAAGATAGAAAAACATGAGGAACAAGAAAGATCAAAAATATCAATGGCAATACCAATAAAATGGATGTCATGGATGGGGATGAAACAAGATGATTGATTGTAGAAAATGTTTAAGGAAAAGAAGTTAAGAATTGCACCAAAAAGAAATGCTAGTGGGTCCTCCCCAAAGCAGGCTCATGCCTTTTATGCCCTGACAAACCCACAAACCAAAGAGTCCGTAGGCTCTAGGAATGTCATTTGGAAGCAAGAGTTAAAAACTTACCCACAAGGATTTACCAAAGAAAAACAATGCATCAACCCAGAACAAACTAATGATAAAACCGAGAATAAGCTGAAAAATGGAAAGAAATATGAAGAGGAGAGAATGGAATGGAATCCCAAGAACAAGGTTGTGTAAAGCCCCTTTTGTACTTTATGGTTAATGTAACTAAGTAGAACTCATCCCAAATCCAAACTCAAACAAACCACATCCAGTGACCTCACATAAATACACTTAACCAATCCATTCACCTAAAGTAATAAGAATGCTTCCACAAAAAGTTACCACCATTCCAAAGAGAGTGATATGGAGAAGTAGGAAGCGAGAAAGGGCCTTAGTTAGAGGGAACCTTCAGACATGGGTAACATGTCTTTCTAGTTCCATAACTAGTGCTTGTAGCCCATATTGCTTTATTATGTGTAAGGGGTATGCTTTGAATTTTCACTTTTTTTTCTTCTTATTTTTTTTTCTTTTTTTTTCTTTTTTTTTTTTTTGCGTGAGAACCACACCATGCAAAGACTTATTTTTATTCACTTAGCTTCCCAATTTTGAACAATGTTAGAATGGTGGAAAACCCAAGAAAAAGCATCCAAGGACCTAAGAGAATGGCCAGCACAAATGCATCAAATCCCCTTGAAGTCACACCCTTTTCATCCTTTGAGTCTTTCCTTGGTTTGAAAAGTACCCAACCACCAATTCATTAAAAGTTTACTTAGAAAAAAAGGGACTATATAGTTCCAAGCCAAAGGAGACCATAGAGTTGTATGGATGAGTGGATGATGTGGACTCATTACCTGTTTTACCAACAGAACCATACCTTAATATCAGCATCATAATTCAAAGGTAAATATCAAAAATTAGCAATCAATATGATATAATTCAATCCGCCATCATGAGCACTTATTAGATAATGAATAAAAATAAATCAAGCAATCAAAAAAATAGTAAAAATATGAATGATGGTGTAAAAAAATAAGAAAAGTTGAAAAAATATGTAAAACAAAAAGTCAAAAAGAACTAAGGGCCTAAAATGGTTAGCATAGGTGGCCATCACCCCCACGACTAAGTTGGAAGAAGGAGATCTAAAATAGTGAGCAAGGATGTCCACTAACAAAGGTAGCATGTGTATTGGGTATCCTAAGCTCCTAGAAAGGTTTGGTTTGTTGCATGTTGACCAAAATTTTCTTATCCAGGCTCTTAGGTTTGTATATTATCATGGCCTCTGAAGGAAAAGTTGCATAAATAATATAAGGTCCTTTCCACAATGTTTGAAATTTAGTACGTTGTGGCACATGTGTGGGATTCTAGTAGAGAACCTTATCTTCTGATTGCTATTTAACTTTCCTAATCCTTAAGTCATGATGTTGTTTATTGAATGCCTTGTGCAATTCATTAGATGACAAGGTAGCTTGCCGATTTTCATCTAGCAAATTAAGGGTTACTAACCATTGTTTCTATGCTAGATCAAGGTCAAAATTGAGGTCACATGTTGTGCATAGTGTACAGAGCTTAGTTTGAATGGGAAGTGTTGTTAATTTACTATACACTAACTCATAGGGAGAGTAGCCTATAGGGAGTTTCCATGTGGAGCATTATGCCTAAAGGGCATCGTTCAGTTCAGTGCTTTAGTCTCACCTAAACTTGCTAATAGTTCTTATCAATATCTTCATAATCTCCCTGTTGGTGACTTCTACTTGACCATTCACTTGGGGGTGGTATGGTGTAGTCAATTTATGCTCAACCCCTAAGCGTTGCATTAATTTCTGAAAAGTTACACCTGTGAAGTGTGTATCATTGTCTAAAATAAGTGCATGCGGCATACCAAACTTATTTATGATTTGTTGTTGAATAAATTATGTAGCTGTAGATGATGTACAATCTTTAACAGCAGCTGCTTTGGCCAATTTTTTTAGGTAATCAACAACAACAATAATATAAACTTTTTCATTAGACATTGGTGTAATCAGCCCCATAAAATCAATTCCCCAAATGTCAAAGGGTTCTAATGGCTGAATCCATTATTGTGGATCCTTCATTCTAGCAGTCATTCCCCCATCACATTGACAGTGCTCACAAGATTGGACGAAACGATGGGTGTCTTGAAATAATGTAGGCCAATAATATCTTGCAAGTACGATCTTGATGGCCATTCGTTTCCCAGCATAATGACCCTCATGAGTATCTTGGAGAACTTGCAGTTGATCTATATCAGGAACACACCATCGAACCAAACCATCGGGACACACTTTGTAAAGTTGCCCATTAATTTCTATAAAGTAGTTGGCTTGGTGAAGAAATGATTATTTCTTCTTAAGGTTTAACTCTTGTGGTAATTGTTGGGTGAGGAGATAGGTAAGAATGCTACTATACTAGTTTGTCTCCATGGGTGATTGATTATTCACTACACTGGCAGAGAGGAATTCATTAGAGAAATAATCAAAAATTAGATACTCATCCTCTTTGTTATCCCATCGCAACCGAGATAAATGATCAGCAACTACATTCTCGGTGCCCTTGCGATCGATCATCATTAAATTGAACTCTTGTAATATTTTAAGCCACTGTATAATACAAGGGCTTACCATTGGCTTATTCATGAGGAACTAGATTGCACTATGATTTGTATGTATAGATACTTTATATTCCAATACATAGTGTCTAAACATTTCTAGTGCAAACACTACAATCATTAATTCTTTCTCTGTGGTAGTGTAGTTAAGTTGTGCACCAGCAATTCTTCTACTTGCACAATGGATGTAATAAGGATGCTTCTGGTCATCTAACTATGTAAGTACAACTCCTAAAGCATAGTTGGACCAATCAGGAGCTTGTAGAATGGGTGTTTCTACTAGCTTCTTTTTTAGAGTTTGAAATGCTAATTCACATTCCTTGGTCCACCCAAAAGGTATGTCCTTTTTCATTAATTCCACCAATAGTTTGGCAACCTTTAAAAAGTTCTCAATAAATCTCCTATAGTAGCCAGTATGTCCAAGGAATGACCAAATATCTTTGATAGTTTCCAGTTGATGGGTAATTCCTTGGATGATTTTGATTTTCTCAAGGTCTACCTCTATCCCTGTGTGTGAGATTTTATGTTCAAGTACTATGCCTTCTTAGGCCATCAAATGGCTTTTCTGCCAATTGAGCCTCAAATTAGTTTCTACACATCTTTTTAACACTTGCTCCAACTGGTCCAAGGCTTGATCAAAGTTTGCTTCATAAGTGAAGAAGTTGTCCATAAAGACCTCCATACTATTCCCTATTTTCTATTGGAATATGCTTAGAACTAGCCATTGAAATGTTGCAGGGGCATTACACAAGCCAAATGACATCTATTTGTATGCAAATGTTTCCCAAGGACTGGTGAACGTAGTCTTGGCTTGGTCTTCTAGGGCTATTGTATTTGGTTATATCTACTATATCCATCTAGAAAACTATAATAACAATGCCCTACAATGGTGTCTAAGACTTGATTAAAAAATGGCAATGGAAAGTGATCTTTAAATGTTGTCATATTTAGTAGCCTAAAATCTATGCACACCCTCCATTTACCTTCCTTTTTAGGCACAATAACTAAGGGCCTAACCCATTCACTATCAGTAATGAGGTAAATGAACCCAGCCTTGAGAAGCTGTTCGATTTCTTCCTTAACTACTTACTTCAGCTTTGAGTTCAAATGCCTCTGTAGTTATCTTCGAGGCTTTATGGAGGGGTTGGTGTAAATCCTATGTTGGCATATCCTAGGATCTATTTTAGTTAATTTGTAATATGACCAAGCAAAGGCTTTTTACCATCTATTTATCACTTCTAGCAATTTCTATTTTTGTTGCAGAGTAAGCTTTGTGTTGATAATTACCAATTCTCCATTCTTAAGGAACATGTATTCCATACTGGTGGGCAATGGTTTCAGCTCAAGGGGTTCCTGCTTAAATTTGTCAAGAATTTCCAACTTCCCCTAGTTGATATTTTTAAGGTTAAGACTTGGAAGTTGATAGTGGAATTCCTCTAATGCGTCTATGCTATCAATGTAAGCACAAGTCAAACCCTCAATTGGTTCCATGCATATGAGTGAACTACTTTCTTGATCAGCTATCAACCACTGGGTGTCTTCTTGTCGTGTGGCTACTGCATACAGGCACCTTTGTATGTTTATCACTTGTGCACACTGATTGCATGTAGGAAATGCTAAACTTTGCACAAACCATGACCTCTACATGCAATTACACCCTATGTCATTGTATGCAATGCATGAAACTTTCTTCTTCTCAATCTTTCAGAATGTGTTTTCCTTTGATATTTACAAGGAAAGATCATAGATTCCTAAGCACGCGTTGACTATGCTTAGCCATGCTCTTCCCATTATGATTGGGAAGTCCCCTTTACCATTGTTCATCTAAATCACTAGGAAATCAACTAGGTATGGCCACCCATAAATAGTGGTAATAATGTCTTCCACCAGTCCCAGTGGGACAATGATGGACTGGTTGGCCAACTTTAGATGAATATTTCTCTTTTTCAATGGAGGCAGGTTCCAGGCCTTGTACATTTCTTGAGAAATCAAGTTGACACCGGAACCTAAATCCAAAAGAGCCTTGCACGATGCATTTCCAGCAATTTGTAAGTATATCAGAGGACTCCCAAGATTAGAGAATTTCCTAGGAAGGTGGCTAGCTTTGACCCAATTGGTGATGGCATGTGTTAGCATCAATGTATGTGTTGAGTGCGGTGATTGGGTTGAAGGGGGCTCCAAAGTTTTGATTGATACTGAGGTGTCAAAGGAATCAGCTACTTGTGATTGCAAGGGCTTGGTTGGTCTATTGGTTCTAAGGAAAGGTCTTTTCTTCATGTGGTTGTTGGAACCAATAGTAGGTTGAGAGTTAATAGCCCTTGTAGCATTACATTGCTATGGTTGGATAGGGATTTTACCCTGCACAGCTGGAGCAGGTGGTAGTGGAGTTATTGGTGAAAGAGATGCAACCGAATGAGAAGGATGATATTCTTGTAGAATATCACCCCTAGAAGAGAGAGTTCTATAATACTCATGGGCTTGATAGTGAGGTTGAGGAGTGATGTGACCAGTAGAGTCACCTAGGGAGGTTAGCTACTACACATAATATCCATACAGATTAGGTTGTTGGTAAGGATACTGTTGCCTTGGTGGTGGCATTCCCCATGATTTTGGGTGTTGCCACTATTGATATTACTCAATTGGTTGTAGTGGAGTTCCACTTGGATAATACGTTAAGGGTTGGTGGAACTGTCTTGGGTTATCTTGGGGGTAAGGTAACCTTCAGGGTGCTTGTCGTTTGTTCAATCATGGGTTGAGTGCATACATCCCAGACTCTTACAGATGTGAGATTACAGGGCAACATCCCTTAGGATGGTTATATTGACATATTTCACATCCACTATCATTATCTGTTTCTAACTCCACAACCTCTTCAATGATGGCAAATTTTCCCTTACCCTTGCTATGTGCATGTTCAACTTCTCTCTTTTTTCTTTTTTCATGATCACTACCTTGCTCTCTAGACTCCTCTACTATTTTAAGAACAAATTGAAATCTTTTGTCTATGGAATCCCACATTTGGTCTACCTTTGCTGATACTTCTGATATCAAATTTTCGATAGGCAAAGTTTTTCTATTCACCATCTCTTCGAGTGGTGACTCTTCTTCATCCTCACAAAATCTTACTCCCCTCTTCTAGAGGGAAGGATCTTAGTTACACTCTTTTGCACTTTCTCTCTTCCATAGCTCACCTTCTTCCTTAGCAACTTGATCCAATAATCTTTGAATTTGATGGAACCTAAGCTTGGATAGTCTTCCGTACACATAAGTCCCAAGGGTTCCTCTCATTTCATTCCTTTGTGAATAACCATGGCTAGGAAAATGGTGTAACATTGCATAATATTGATCCATGGAAGCATTCAAGGGTTCATGTCCTCCTTATTTCCAGCCTTGGATTTTTTTTTGCAAGTTAGACACTCGGGAGTACATTTGGTACTTTTCATTAAATAGTTCTAACATAGTACTCCACCTACGAATGGATTCTGGTTCTAAAGATCGGTACCAGATTTCCGCTTCTTTAACTAGTGTTCGTAGGAATAACTTAATTTTTTGACATTTGTTCTCTATGTTTTGTAAGGCAGACGTGTCATGGAATGCTTGTAAATGATTTTGAGGATCAGTGTTGTATCCCCCTTCAAATCATGGGATATGGTTCATATCTAATCTCTTAATCCTACTATCTTTCTGGTGCCTTGTTGGAATTCTACCAGCCTCAGTTATGTCTAACATACTTCAAGTAGTGAGTAGGGGTTCATCGTGATCATCTCGTCCATGGCGTCTATGATGCCTACGTTGTTCCCTACTCTCCCTTCTTTTATGTCATGACTCTCTAGAGTGCCCTCGTCCCCTTTCCTGGATGTTTCGTCTATGATTTCCACTTTGCCTACGTTTATCCCCATCGTCTTTTTCTTTATGAATGCATCTGGATATTGAAGGAGAGGGTGAAGGAGATGATGAAATTGAAGAAGAAGGAGAACCATCACCATGATGGTATCTACTACCTTCACTTCAGTGGTCACGACCTCGATCACGATTGTGATAAGAATGTCCACCTTTATCATGTGTTCGTGTTCCTTTTTCAAACCCTTTGTGTTGGTGGGTATCAAAACCTGGGTTATTAATAGTGGAATGAAGGTCCTAATACATAACCCCTTGGCCAAAGTCAAGGGGAGAAACATCATTGTGTAGGTGACTGCCTGAGGTAGGTTCACCACCCTCATTTTTGCTTAAGACATGTAGGGCATCCTGGGATCACTTACCCTTCAAAGACTTATGATGTCTCTCCTATTGCAAGTCCCTTTAACATTATGCCTCTGTGGAATGATATTCTCTCAAGTCATGGTTTTGCACAATGTATTTTGCATGTAAGTGCAACATGCCAATTCGTGTGAGAGCACGAAGAAGCATGCTCAAGACTGAATGAGCGAGAGGTAACATTATGTTACCTGCTAAGTCTCACCAATGCAATTGTTCATCTTGATGGAGGATAAAAGTGAAGTCTGGTATATACTCCTTAGGATGAATATATACCACTTGAACTTGTTAAGGGACTGGCGAATCAATGTCGTGTATTACACCGCCGATTGTTTCCTGTTTCAAACCTAGGCGGTGAGGTGCTTTCATACGAAGAAGAAGACATACTTGTCTATTCAGTGTGCAATGTATTCTTGTTTATTATTTTCTCAACCAACCCTAAGGGTTCATTCCAATGACGTGAATAATTTCCTATGTTCTAATTAGTGTACAAACAATTAAGTCCTCGGCAACAGCACCAATGATGAGCGGTGAGGTACCCCTATGCTTAACCATATGAATACAAGGTTTTCACGCATGATCCGGTCATATTCCAATGACTAAGTGCCTATGCGCCTTTGTGGAAGAAGGATGGGTTGGTTGATCATTGTCTTCTCAAACTTACTTATATGTCACGATTGTATAGTTAAGTAAGCTTGAGGCATATGATTTTTATAGATTTTATGTTTTTATGTCCTGTTGCTAATAAGGGAGGAGAGAGAGATAACTAAGTAACTAATTTAACTTAACTACTGATTAACTAGGCTTTAACTAATCCTAACACTAATATCCATTCTCACTTGCCATACACATCCTAAACCAATGCAACACTACTAGGATTACCAAACACTAATCGTTACTAGGTTACCAAGTGTTATACACATGCTCAAAGTGATCGTATTGAGTGTGCTTAATGATTTTCTTAATTGATCAAAATGAATTGCTATGCTAATAATAGAAATGTAAAGTGCATAAAATAAAATAAATGCATAAGAAAATAAAATAAAATGAATGCATCAAAAAACAAATCTCAAGTGCTATAAGGATGAATCAAAGAGCTTATCTTTATTGCTATACACAAGGTGTGCTCAGGTACACAATGCTCAAATAAAGATCCATCCACACTTCGACCTCTTGTTGCGGGCACTAGAAAATACTCTAACCTTCAAATAGACTACAAGAGTTTCGCTACTTGACTGCTACAAGACTTCTTTTCCAATTGTGCACCTGGGCACTGTATTTATAGACTTGGAAGCAACTACTCTAATAATTAGAGTAACCACTCTAATAATTAAAATAACAGCTCCAGTAATAACCACTCTAATTATTAGAGTAACCACTCCAATAATAACTACTCTAATAATAACCACTCTAATTATTAGAGTAACCACTCTAATAATAACCGCTCAAATAATTAGAGTAATCACTTCAATAACAACTGCTCTAATTATTAGAGTAACCACTCCAATAATAACCACTCTAATTATTACAATGACCACTCCAATCATAACCACTCTAATAATAACCGCTCCAATAATAACCGCTTTAATAATTAGAGTAACTGCTTCATCAATAATGAAATATAGAAGTTGTTATAATTAATGAAATTTGTAATGACCATTTAAGAAACCAAAAGGTTAATAAGTTACTTATAAGTTGAATAAGCAAAGAAGGATATAGTTTTCTAAATAGACACAAAATATCTAAGGTCAGTCATTCATAATCTGGTCCAGTTTTCTAAAGAGGAAGAGAAGATCATTCGAAAGGTTATGATAGAGTAAAGGGAATGACTACTAAGGAGGATAGGCTATGAATGAGGTAGTAGTGCATAATAGACTGATGAGTGGTGAGGTACCCCTACACTCAACCATACGAATACGAGCATTACACAACCGATCCGATCGAACTCCATAGACTAAGTGCCTACACGCCTTATGAAACACCTAAGGTTAATCAATCGTTGTCCTCCCAAGCTTACTTGTATTTGTCATGGTTGTATGGTTAAGTAAGCTTGAGGCATGTGTTTTTTATATCTTTTATGTTTTTATCACCTATGCTAATGAGGGAAAGGGTGAAGAGACTAAGTAACTAACTTTAACTATCTAAGCCTTAATTACCCTAGCATCAGTATCCATTCCCACTTGCCATTTCATACCTTGAACTAATGCAACGCTGCTAGGATTACCAAATGCTATTTGTTACTCGGATTACCAAGTGTAACGCACGTGCTCGAAGTAGTCGTACTGAATGTACTTAACTACGAGAGTTGAGGGTTGAGAGAGATTTAATTAACTAATAAAACATTTAAACATTAACAATAATTAAATTCCTATTTAGCTTAGCCCATGCACTGCAAGGTTTATCCAAAAGTTCATCTTTATTGTCGTACACAATCGTGTGCTTAGGTACAGAATTGTTTGAATAAAGATCCATTCACTTTGGAACTCCTATTGCGGGCACATGGAAATTATTCTAACTCTAGAATGGAAAAATAGCAAGAGTTTGGCTAAGGTCTAGATCTAGATGGAGAAACCAGGGAGAGCCGCCTCTTATTTATAGAACAGGCGGTGGGTTGCGATATCGCGTACTCGATATCGCAGGAAAGGATATGATATCATGTATGCGATATCGCAACCCATGCAATATCGCATCCCATCATACCCCCATGACTAAATCAAAATTCATCCTTGAGTTCCTTGCAAAGTATTGGGAAGGTATGGGATTATTGACTTGAATGGAACTAATGGTGAATGGGATGACATGTGAACGGATCATCATTACAAAACATGAAAAAATGGGTGTTCACGACAACAAGAGTGAACACTTTATACATTTGACATCAGGCCTTATTTGGCAGCTGAGAGAGAAGAGAGAAGAGAGAAGAAGTCTGCTACTGCCAACGCCAAGATTGTGCCTTTCGTTGTCCATCCATAAGCGCACCATCAATCTTGCTCCTTGTATAACTACTTCAACATTGATCCATTCCAAGTGTTCCCTCTAGGTCCAATCTGTTGTTGTATGATTGTCATCTACACACACAACACAATCTTATATTAGCAAGGGTAAATGAATCACAATGCAATTGATACCTTGCTTTGGTGAAAGGTCCATTGGTTGAGTTGTGGTATGGCTGATGTGGATTCTAGAGATATACTAATGATGACTACCCAAGGTGTAGGGGTTAGGAAAAAATTGAAAAAATTGGATGAGGACCCCCATGACTAATCGCGAACCTACGATAGCGAGAGCATGGAAAAGGAGAAGGAATAAGAAGGATGAAGAAAAACAGACAACTGTAATGTCAATGAACTAGATGTCAAGATAGAAATAAACAAAATAGAGTTGATTACAAAAATGTTAAGGGAAAGAAATTAACGGATGCACCAAATAGGAATGTTAGTGGGTCCTCCCCAAAGCAGGCTCATGCCCTTAATGCCCTGACACTCCCACATTTAAAGAGTTCGTAGGCTCTAGGAATATCATTTGGAAACAAGAGTTAAAGTCTTAACCACAAGAATTTACCAAAAAGAAAACAATGCATCCGCCAAGATATACACTAATGATATAACCGAAAATGAGGTGAACAATGGAGAAAGAATGATGGAAAGAAGAGAATGGAATGGAGTCTCAAGAACAAGGTGGTGTATAGCCCCTTGTGTATTTAATGATTAATGTGACTTAGTAGATCCCATTCCAAGTTCGGCCTCAAACAAACCACATCCAGTGACTTCGCATTAATGCATTCAGCCAATCCATCCACTTGAAGTAACAAGAATGCCTTTACCCAAGAGCCATCACCATTCTGACGAAACGAAGGAGGAGAGAGTAGGAAGCAAGAAGGGCCTTGGTTAGAGGAAACATGTTTATTTTAGTTCCATAACTAGTGCTTGTATCCCAAATGATTATTTCATCTAATGGGTGTGCTTTGAATCCTCACTATTTTTTTTTTGTGTTTTTGCATGAGAACCACACCATGCAAAGACTTATTATTTTTATTTACTCAACTTCCCGATAATATGGCAATCATCAAAATGGTAAGAACACTTGAGAAGAAAACATCCAAGCACCCAAGAGAATGGCCAACAAAAATGCATCAAGTTCCCTTGAAGCCACACCTTTTTCAATCCTTGAGTCCTTCCTTAGTTTGAGAAATACTCAGTCATCGATTCGTTGATAGTTCTTATTATTTTGAAGAAAGGGACTGTACAATTCCAAGCCAAGAGAGACCATAGAGATTTATGGATGCATAGATTATGTGGACTCATTGGTTGCTATATCAAAAGAACCATATCTTAGGATCAACATCATAACTTAAAGGTAAAAACCAAACATTAGCAACTAATAGAAAACAGTTCATACCATCATTTAATAGCACTTATTGGATGACAAACTTAACAAAATGGATAAAATACACACATACGAATAAAAGAAAAAGTATAAATGATGTTGTAAAACAAAAACAAGAAAAATTAAAGAAATTTGTAAAACAAAAATATGAAACAAAAATGTGTAAAACAAAAACTTAAAAGAACTTAGGGCCTCAATTGATCAACATAGGTGGCCATCTCCCCCATGACTGAATTGAAAGGGAGAAATCCACAATAACGAATACTTATTTGAATTTTTTATAAGTTTCCAACTTCTCCCAATTGATGTTTTTAGATTAAGGGTTGGAATTTGGCGATGCTCATATTCTAATGTATTTATGCTTTTGTTGTGATTACAAGTTGTTCCCCTAGTTTGTTCCATACATATTTGTAGGTTGCTCTCTTGATTAGCTATCAACCACTAGGTGTTCTCTTGTTGTGTGGTTGCTACATACAGGCACCTTTGTATGTTAATTTCCTGAGCACACCAGTTGCATGCAAGAGATGCTGAGCATTCCTCCATGTCATCACCCTTTGTCTCACTGTATGTGATGCATGGAACCTTCTTCTTCTCGATCTTTCCATAAATGTTTACCTTAGATATTTCCAAGAAAAGATCATAGATTCCTAGGCATGCGTTTATGGTACTTAGCCATGCCCTCCCCATTATAATTGGGAAGTCCCCTTTATTATTGTTGACTTCTATCATTAGGAAATCGGCTAGGTATGACCAACCACACACAGTGGTAATAATTTCCTCCACAAGTCCCAAAGGGACAGTGATGGACTAGTTAGCCAGCTCTAATGAATATTGCTCTTCTTGAGTGGAGGTAGGTTCTAGGCTTTATACATTTCTTGCGATATTAAGTTGACTCCGGAACCTGAGTTAAGAAGAGCCTTATGTGATTCGTTCCCAGCGACTTGGATGTAGATTAAGGGACTTCTAGGGTCAAAGAGTTTCCTGGGAAGGTGGCCCATCTTTATCCAATCAGTGATAGTATGTATTAACATAACCGTGTGCGTTGAGCTCTGTTGTTGGTTTGAAGGGAGCTCCAAAGCCTTTCTTGATGGAGGAGTGGTCATAGACTCAACCACTTGTGGTTGTGAGAGCTTGTTTGGATTATTGGTTCTAAAGAAGGGTTTTCTCTTTGTACAGTTGTTAGAACCAGCAGTGGGTTGAAGGTTTACAGCTCTCATAGCATTACGTTGCTACGGTTGAGTGGGGAGTTCCCCTTGCATCATTGGAGCGGGTGGTAGTGGAACTATCAGCGTAAGAGATGCGGATGGATTCAAAGGATGGTATGCATGTGGAGTGTCTCTTCCAAGAGAGGGAGTCTTAAAATACTTCCAAGAGAGGATGGTAGTGCCATTGTGGAGTCACGTGACCCATAGAGTCACTTGGAGAAACCGACTGCTGCACGTAATAGCCATATGGATCTGGTTGCCAGTAAGGGTATTGTTGCCTAGGCAGTGGCATCCCCCATGATTGTGGGTATTTCCACTACTGGTGTTGCTCAATAGGTTGTGGCAAAGTTCCACTTGGATAATATGTTAATGGTTGGTGGAACTGCCTCGAGTTACCTTGGGGATAAGGTAACCTTCGGGGTGCTTGTCATTTGTTAAGTTGTGGGTTAAGTGCATACACCTCGAACTCTTTCAGATGTGAGATTATTGGACAACATCCCTTAGGATGGTCATATTGGTAAATCTCACATCCACCATCATTGTCCATATCAGAGTCCACAACCTCATCGATGATAGTCATTTTTCCCTTACCCTTGTTATGTGCATGGTCTGAATCTCTTCTCTTTTTCTTATCATGGTCATTACTTTGCTCCTTAGACTCCTCTACGATTTTCAAAATAATTTCGAATCTATTGTCTAAGGAGTCCCACATTTGATCTACCTTAGCTGACACTTTGGTTGTTAACTTTTGAAGTGGCAAGGTTTTTCTATTCACCAAATCTTTGAGTGGTGACTCATCCTCTTCATCACAGAATCTTACTCCCTTTTTTCAAAGGGAAGGATTGTAGTTATATTCTTCCGCGCTTTCTCTTTTTTGTAGCTCACCTTCTTCCTTAGCTACTTGCTCTAACAATCTATGAACTTCATGGGACCTAAGTTCAGATAATCTTCCTTGGGCATATGTCCCAAGGGTTCTCCTAGTTTCGTGTCTTAACCCATCTATGAGGTGGTGTAGTTGATCCCGTTGTGTGTAACCATGGCCTGGGCAACAATATAGCAATGCATAATATCGGCCCATGGCAATATCCAAGGGTTCGTGATTACCCTGCTTCCATCCTTGGATCTGCTTATGCAAGTTGGACACTCTAGAGTACGTTTGGTATTTATCATTAAACAGCTCTAGCATCATACTCCATCATCTAATGGATTATGGTTCTAAGTACTAGTACCAAATTTTTGCTTCTTTTATGAGTATCCTAGGGAACAACTTTAACGTTTTCCACTCATGTTCAATATTCTGCAAGGCACAGGCATCATGGAATGCTTGTAAGTGGTTCTGCAGATCAGCATTATATCCCCCCTCAAACCGTGGGATATTGTTCATGTCTAGTCTCTTGATTCGACTATCTTTTTGGTGCCTTGTAGGTATTCTCACAGCCTCCATAATGTCTAACATGCTTTGGGTTGCAAGTAACGGTTTATCATGATCATCTCTCTCATGACGTCTATGATGCCTATGTGGTTCCCTACTTTCCCTTCTTTCATGTCTTGATTTCCTAGAATGCCCTCGTCCTCACTCTTGACTCTCTTGTCGAGGTCTCTCATTTTGCTTATCCTTACCCTTATCCTTACAGTTGTGCTCTTTGTGACTGCATCTTGATGTGGAAGGAGAGGGTGAATAATGTGATGAAGGGGAAGAAGAAGGGGAACCATCGCCATGACGATGTTTCTTACCTTCTCTTCGGTGGCTACAGCCTCAATCGTGATGACAATCAGAATGCTTACCCTTATCTTATGCTTGTGTTCCCTCAGTGAACACTTGGTGTTTGTGGGAATCAGAACCAGGGTTGTATATCGTAGAGTGCAAGTTTTGATACCCCACCTCCTCACTATCGTTAGGAGGGGAAATATCATTTCGTGGAGAACATATTGAGATAGGTTAGCCACCCTTAATTTCTCTTATGAAAGGTGAAGCATTATGGATGCCTTTGCCCTTCAACGATGTGTGGTGACTCTCCTGTCGCAAGTCCCATTGACGTTATGCTTCTATGGGATGCTAGTCCCTCATGTTGTAGNAAACTGCCGATTGTCTCTTGTATGATCCCTAGGTGGTGAAGTGCTTTTATGAGAAGAAGACATCTTAGTTTAGTTCGGTGTGTTGTTTATTGTTATGTTATTTTTCGTATGATTAACCCTAAGGGTTCGTTTAAGCTTCCCAACGATGTGGATGATTTCCTATGTTCTACTTAGTGCACAAACAACTTAGTCCCTGGTAACAATGTCAATGATGAGTGGCAAGGTACCCCTACACTCAACCATACTAATACGAGCGTTACACGCGCGATCCGGTCGAACTCCATAGACTAAGTGCCTACACGCCTTATGGAACACCTAAGGTTAATCAATCGTTGTCCTCCCAAGCTTACTTGAATTTGTCATGACTGTATGGTTAAGTAAGCTTGAGGCATGTGATTTTTATATCTTTTATGTTTTTATCGCCTATGCTAATGAGGGAAAGGGTGAAGAGACTAAGTAACTAACTTTAACTATCTAAGCCTTAATTACCCTAGCATCAGTATCCATTCCCACTTGTCGTTTCACACCCTGAACTAATGCAATGCTGTTGGGATTACCAAACGCTATTCGTTACTAGGATTACCAAGCGTAACACACGTGCTTGAAACGGTCGTACTGAATGCACTTAACTATGAGAGTTGAGGGTTGAGAGAGATTTAATTAACTAATAAAGCATTTAAACATTAACAATAATTAAATTCCTATTTAGCTTAGCCCATGCACTGCAAGGTTTATCCAGAAGTTCATCTTTATTGTCGTACACAATTGTGTGCTCAGGTACAAAATTGCTCGAATAAAGATCCGTTCACTTTGGGACTCCTAC
Source organism: Gnetum montanum (assembly GCA_015680685.1). Taxonomy (NCBI): domain Eukaryota; kingdom Viridiplantae; phylum Streptophyta; class Gnetopsida; order Gnetales; family Gnetaceae; genus Gnetum; species Gnetum montanum. The sequence goes on along the minus strand of MNCI01023529.1, from coordinate 379,176 downwards.
TGCTGGCACATGGAAATTATTCTAACTCTAGAATGGAAAAATGGCAAGAGTTTGGCTAAGGTCTAGATCTAGATGGAGAAACAAGGGAGAGCCACCTCTTATTTATAGAACTAGCAACGGGCTGCGATATTGCATACGTGATATCGCAGGGAAGGACACGATATCGTGGCCCATGCGATATTGCGTTCCATCATAGACCAAGCTGTGATTTGTTGAAGGAGTCTATGAGAACCCAACCTATGTAAAATGAATTAATAAGGTAAATCTCTAAGAAGACTTGTCATAAGTAACAAGCAAAAGCAGACATCATAAGGATGTAGCCAAGAAGAATATGTTATGAAGAGGAGATTCGTAATAAGTTAGCCATATATCAATAGTGACTACAAAACACAAAATAAAGCAATTATGAAAGATGTATAATTAAGTGTTTGTTTAATTAATAACTCCCATATTAAGTTTCCTCATAACCTAAAAGATCCTTGTAAACTAGAGTTGTCCAAGAGATGTAAAACTAAACTCTAACAAGCTTGAGTCATCCTTGAGGCATCATTATATTTTTTTAATAATTTTTTTAATGTATTTAGTTGACCATATGTCTTAAGGTATAACATATAGTCAAATTCTTTGGCATTGACTCAAATTAGCAATCTTTTGATACTAATGAGACAATGAGATAACTAATTGAGCAATATCTCATTGACAAAAACAAATATGTTTTGTTTAGTAAGTAAATAGTTTTAATGTTGAAAACCTTCCATAAAATGCTAGTTGAATTCATAAGTTTAATAATCAACCAACAAATTATGAGGAGTTATTTTCTTCCCTTACTTTGAGGATGAAATCATATTGGAATCCAAAACAAACACTTTAGCCATATATAAAATGGTAGTTGAAGACCACAAGTTGTAGCCTAGTTAATTTGGTCACAAGATCTGCAACTAGAGGTGTTGGGTTCAATGCCTCGAGGTTAGTTGGGGGGCTAGCCTAAAGGCATTGTTCTAGGTAGATAACGCACTTGGGTATTCTCTCTCTCTCTCTCACTCTAAGAGATGCAATTAAAACTTTATAAATTAGCATTGCCCATCAAAATCGAACGGATGACTTAAAGTATTCAAATCAAAAATCTTATCACTAAACTACCACCCATCTACCCGGATTGTGTATTTAACACGATAAGTAATAACTCCCTTACATAACAATCGTTCCCTTTTAAGCCCTTCCCTTCAACCCGATACCCAGCGTACGATTCGTAGGCTTCTCTAATAACAGAACGTCAAGTAGTTGAACCCCGATGGAGAGAGTTTACTTTACTCGACTTATTACTGGTTCAAAACAAATACTTATTTTAAAATTAGAAATTTATTTGCCGACACATTCGAATCGGCGAAAAGCGTGGCCGTCGGGGTATAGACTGGTATCTTTGACCACGATCATATTGGTCTTCGAGGAGAGCAACGATCAGGATGCGCTCACCAAATGCTAATCCTACGGCTACAAACTCACCAACAACCAGAGCCTTGTGATTGGCTGATCCGTCTGCTCCTCGGTCTCTCATTGGGGCACGTAGCTCTGGAACCGAGCGAACGCCACGTGGAGACTGGGCCGATGTTGATTGGCTAGGAGCACGTAAATCCCTCAACCGTAGGATGCCACGTGGACGAACGAAGCATCCGTATTGGTTGCGAGGCCTGGCAACAAAGCGCAAGGTTTGGCTATATAACGAGGTGAAGGCGCTAACCGCTACTGGTTAAGCAGAAGAAGCAGAAGCAGAAGCAGAAGAAGAAGCAGCAGCAGAGGATTGGATCTTAATTGGATCGGATCGGATCTTTTGCTGTTGCAGAAACAAGCAAGCAAGAAAGAAAAGGCGCTAGCAATCTTAAGTAAATCTATTTCTGCTGAAATTACTGGATGATACGCCATCGGCCTGCCATGAACCGCGTTTCATTCTCTTTGCTGCTCTTTGTTGTGGCAGGTACGGTTTTTCTTGTTAGCGGCTGCTTACAATGTCGATATGGTTTTGTTTGTTATTTGAAATGTGAATGATAATAAAGGTCGTGTCTTGGGAGTTTTTGGTGTTCGCTACGTCTTTTGAAAGCTTTTGTTTGGATTTCGAAACAAATTGTTGAAGATGTTCAATATCTTTGAAGCTTAGGTTTTGACGAAAGAAATGTCTTGCCTGCTTTGTGTAAGGCGTTGGATTTGATTCGTTATGCAGCGCTCTCATGTATAGAATTTGATTTTAACATCGAGCAAATGTTTCGTCCGTGTTTTGCTTCCTGTGACCTTGATTCTTTTCTTTTTGGCTTTCAACCGTTTCATCTTTCGCGATGTGATTGTGGTTCAATGGAATGGTTTTGCTGACGTTTCTGTCATTTCTCAAGATTTAGGGTTTAGTGTTTTGCTGCCGATTTGATTTTTAATTTCTTGTCTGTACTTCTTCTTGGAGTTCTTCTGGTAGGATTCATTTTATTTTGCGCGTTCAGTTGGCCAGATTTAGGGGATATCTGTCATTAAGGAACTTTTTCTTTATGTCTTTTTCATGTGCTATCTTGGTTGTAATTGCTATATATTTCTGCGTGAAAATGTTGGTAAAATCTGTTAGTGTTAATATCCGGACAGAGCAAGGTTTAACTGCTGTATCAGTTTTCATTTATTTATATCTTTGAGAAGGCATTGCTCTGTTTTCCGTACTTTGTACAAATATTATTTTGTTACTGATCGGCCATAAAGACTGAATCATCTGTGATTATGATTATCACACGTTGATGCATGTTTGCTTGTACTCTCTGCTTTTAGTCCTATATCCTTGTATGCATCTGACCGAACGAATTTTCTCTCATTTACCTAGGATGTCTGTTTGCGGCGTGCATCGCTAAGGAAGAAGCTGCAAAGCTCGGGACTGTGATAGGTATCGACCTTGGAACAACTTATTCCTGTGTCGGTGTTTACAAGAATGGTCATGTGGAAATTATAGCCAATGACCAAGGAAACCGTATTACACCATCCTGGGTGGCCTTCACTGACAGTGAGAGGCTTATCGGAGAGGCTGCTAAAAACCAGGCGTCTGTAAATCCTGAGAGAACCATTTTTGACGTCAAAAGACTGATTGGAAGAAAGTAAGTATCCTACGGTGGTGTCATGGTTTTCTGGTTTTGGTACGCAGATGTTAATATGGTTATGACCTTCTTTTCAGATTCGATGACAAAGAAGTTCAGAAGGATATGAAACTTGTTCCTTACAAGATTGTTAATAAGGACGGGAAGCCGTACATCCAAGTCAAGATCCGTGATGGCGAGACAAAGGTTTTCAGCCCTGAAGAGATCAGTGCGATGGTTTTAACCAAGATGAAGGAAACAGCTGAGGCGTTCCTTGGGAAGAAGATCAAGGATGCGGTTGTGACTGTCCCTGGTAATTTGAAGTTTGAACTTTTGGTTTTTAGTTGTCGATCGTGGTCTATGTTTTTGTATCTGTAAATCTTAAATAGTTTTACTTTCCTTTTCCTTGCAGCGTACTTTAATGATGCACAACGTCAGGCTACGAAGGATGCTGGTGTTATTGCTGGTTTGAATGTTGCTCGTATCATCAATGAACCAACTGCTGCAGCAATTGCTTACGGCCTGGACAAGAAAGGAGGAGAAAAGAACATCCTTGTTTTCGATCTCGGTGGCGGTACTTTTGATGTCAGCATTTTGACTATTGACAATGGTGTTTTTGAAGTGTTGGCAACAAATGGTGACACACATCTTGGAGGTAACTGTATCTGAAATTTGAAATTATTTCAAATTTTTAAGGCTTCCCCCTGCTTTGTTGTTGACATTATTGGGCTTTCCTGCAGGTGAGGACTTTGATCAGAGAGTCATGGAGTACTTCATCAAGTTGATCAAGAAGAAGCACGGAAAGGACATCAGCAAGGACAACAGGGCTTTAGGAAAACTGAGAAGGGAATCTGAGCGTGCCAAGAGAGCTTTGAGTAACCAACACCAAGTTCGCGTTGAGATTGAGTCGTTGTTTGATGGAATTGACTTTTCGGAGCCACTTACGAGAGCCCGTTTTGAGGAGCTGAATAACGACCTTTTCAGGAAGACAATGGGCCCTGTTAAGAAGGCCATGGATGATGCTGGTCTTGAAAAGACCCAAATTCACGAAATCGTTCTTGTTGGTGGAAGTACCCGTATTCCCAAAATTCAGCAGCTGATCAAGGACTACTTCGATGGAAAAGAACCAAACAAGGGTGTCAACCCTGATGAAGCTGTTGCTTTTGGTGCAGCAGTACAGGGAAGCATTTTAAGTGGAGAAGGTGGCGATGAAACTAAAGGTAAAACACAGTTGCACTAGGCGTCATGGAAATTTTGGTTTTTGCTTCGTTGTATTTCAGAACTCCTATGAATCCTTTGCATTATATGTCCTGCAGATATTCTTTTGCTCGATGTTGCGCCTCTCACCCTCGGTATCGAAACCGTTGGTGGAGTTATGACAAAATTGATTCCAAGAAACAGTGTGATTCCAACCAAGAAGTCCCAAGTCTTCACCACCTATCAGGACCAACAAACCACGGTGTCAATCCAGGTTTGTTTTTATTGTTCAGTCCTAGTATTTTCAAGTTTCATCCATATCTACTGTGGTTGTGGCAATAGCTGTTTGAGGATGTAATGACCCGCTTTTTTCACTTTCAGGTTTTTGAAGGTGAAAGAAGTTTGACAAAAGACTGCAGAGAACTGGGTCGGTTTGACCTTGCCGGCATTCCCCCTGCCCCAAGGTATGCTATCTAGTACTCACCATATTATCCTGTAAAGGGCTAACAGCCTAATTCTTGCTTTTTTTTTGTCCCAAAAGCTTACCTATAAAGTGTCATAATTTTGTCACAGAGGTGTTCCTCAAATTGAAGTCACATTTGAAGTGGATGCCAATGGTATCTTGAATGTGAAAGCCGAGGATAAGGGCACTGGCAAATCTGAGAAGATCACCATCACCAACGACAAGGGCAGGCTGTCTCAGGAGGAAATTGACAGAATGGTCCAAGAGGCGGAGGAATTTGCAGAGGAGGATAAAAAGATTAAGGAACGCATTGATGCTCGTAACGGCCTGGAAACCTACATTTACAACATGAAGAATACCATCAATGACAAAGATAAACTGGCTGACAAAATCGATTCCGATGACAAGGAGAAGATCGAGACAACTTTGAAAGAAGCCCTCGAGTGGTTGGATGACAACCAGTCAGCCGAGAAAGAAGACTTCGACGAGAAGCTTAAGGAAGTAGAAGCTGTCTGCAATCCCATTGTAACCAAGGTTTATCAGCAATCCGGAGGGGCTTCTTCATCAAGCGACGAAGAAGAAGAGGATGACTCTAACGATGAGTTGTAATCTACATATTCAATTTTGAAATGTGACATTCTCAAATTAACCAGCGTTAAAAAGCAGTTGTCCGATGCAGCATATAAAAGCAGTTGTCGGATGCTGCATATATTTTTTTGTAGTGATGTTCGTTTCTAAGTCTTTTCTTTTGTAGAGCCCCTTCTGAGACATGGGAATTTGAGGTTTACTGCTGCCTTGGGAGTTTTCAGTGTAGGGCGATAAAGCCCGTCGTAAAATGGAAAATTCATTTTCATTGAAATGTCTGTGACCTTGTTCTGCGATGCCTGTGAAATGGGCTTTTCCTGGAATCATAATATCACAAGTTTAATTGATGTTCTGTGCTTAGCGGATTAGCATTGGACTTACGTACGTACTTTCGGCAATGGTTAGTTTACTGTTTTGATTTCACCAGTTTCTTTTGCTGGTCTGGTATTCATCCGGGGTTCCTGTCTGTTTTTGTTGAAATCACGCATTTGGCTATAGTTACAACAGGGAATCTCTATCTTCTCGTATGAGTTATGAGTTATTTGTTTTTTTATTTTCCATGAGCTTTTTGTGGTTCCCGCATTAGTAAATTCGTTGGATGCCACAGGACGTGGAATTGTGGTTGGTGGCACACTAGGACTTTAGGACTCGCCATTTTATTCAACGTGCTTTTATTCAGTTAGTTAATTTTAATATATTTTCTTTTGAATCCAAAATTATATTGATAATGAGCAGAGAAAATTTAGAGCAGACAGATATCATTGAAAGAGAAACTCATTAGAATAAAAAAGCTTGTTTGATTTTAGAAGTCTGTCTACAACCTTCCATTGACACTTTGAAAGAATAAGCAAACCTTGTTAGACCTTCCATTGACACTTTGAAAGAATAAGCAAACCTTGTTTGTTAGTTATTGATTTTACGTTGAGAATCTTCATCATTAACTATAACCTTCTTTACATTTGCCTTATAAGCTATTTATGGATACTTTATTACTATTTGATTATTTTTATTGTTGACATTAACTTGATCTTTCATATCTTCAACTTCATAATGTATTAGGACAAGCATGAAAAAATGTTCATAATAGTGAAAGTTGCAAGAATTAGGAGGATTATAATATAGAATTGGCTGAATACAAGTCTTTCCTCTTGCTTATAATACCAATTTGTTTTTACCATTCAAAATGTTGATTTCAATAAAAAAGTCTACAAAAATCAGAAGTTGTAAAAATAGACTTTATATACTTAATGGGATTGGGAAGATTAACAATTTCTTGCTCAACTTTCTAAAAAATCAACAATTGATTATATAATTCAACAAAACATGGAACTTTACATATTTTTCAGATTGGATATCAAAATAGGAAGCCCAATTACAAATGATTAACATTGCATGCTTATGTATAAAAGACCCTTTATAAAAGACCATTTAATTGCAGAATGAAACTTTAATTATGATGCAAGTAACCCAAAATTTGAATGAACATTGATGAGCGATGAGGTACCTCTACGCTCAACCATACGAATCACAAGTGTTCACACGCAACCTAGTCGAATTTCACAAATGGAACTTGTTGTGGCATCTAGATCATTATGCTTTGATTGTAGTTTGTTGTCTTCCCACTTGGACTAGTGGTAGCTTTGTCACGTATGGTTTAGTCCAAAGTGAGGCATACAATGTTGTTTCTAATTCTACACTACTTTGAATGATGATAAAGAGATGGATTAACTAAACTAATAAATAATGGAAAACAAGATCTAAACTAGCCTATGGACAATGAGTATCCACACTTAATCATCTGTACACGTCTTGGACTTCATAAAATTACTTTTGGGATTGCCAAGTGTACATCATTGGTTGTGCCAAACTATACACCTCTGGATTACCAAGTATCTACACTTAAATGCTCGTGATTAAGGCGTACACATTCCGCTTAATACTAAGAACAATAAATGGAAATATTTAACTAAAGAAAGCAGTAAATAATTAAAGCAACAATAATCTAAGTGGATGCTGTAATGATGGAAGTAATCTCAATCTTTATTGCTAGTCATGTAATGTGTCCAAGTACATCACACTCGAACAAAGGTGATGTACAATTATAAGCATCACATTGTGGGCATGCACTGGGAATAACAAACTTTGAAAGAAGAAACTAAAAACTAGAACTATCTACTGACTATCAACTACTTACTACTTGTCTCATCTGAGCACCCCAGCATCATATTTATAGGTGAGATTCAGATGAGGTGACGTCAGGTCTTCAATGTCGCTTATTAGCCTCAATGTTGGGTACGTGATGTTGGGGCTTTGACGTTGTGTATCTGACATTGGGACCATAGAAGGATGACTCATCATACCCCCATGATTGAATGAAAGCTCATCCTCAAGTTAAACAAAATGAGGAACAAATTCTTTACAAAATATTGACAGGTATGGGATTATTAACCAACTCAACAATGAACAAGACTCTTGCATGCCATAGTGGTGTAGTACAAAAATGGAACACATTATTACAAAACAAAAACAAGATTGGGAAGCACATGTAGTGCCCAGAGATGGTGGCTCATCCATCGGCTACTTTCCTTTGTCACTAGGCTATTGAAATTTGTAATGGTTGAGCAAGGCTTGTAATTTTTTTCCTCCATCCTTGGGTCATGCATCGTCCAAGTTGTTGTGCCAATGTGTGCTAGTGCTGGTACATCTCAAGGACATGGCAATTGCGAAAACATTTGATTTTCTTTTACATACCATGCTGCAAATTGTCGTTATTCTTCCTTGAAAGCCCTAGCTTTGTTCTTAAGCTCATGATAATCCATCAATCTGTGAGCTAGGTTCGAGGCTACATCTTTCTGTCTCTGATAAACAAAATGAGGAACAAGTTCTTTACAAAATATTGATAGGTATGGGATTATTAACTGACTCAACAATGATCAAGACTCTTACATGCCACAGTGGTGCAGTACAAAAATGGGACACATTATTACAAAAAAATAAAATAAAAACAAGACTAGGAAGCTCATGTAGTGCCCGAAGGTGGTGGCTCATCCATTGATTGCTTCCCTTTGTTTCCAGGTTGTTGAAATTTGTAACAATTGAGCAAGGCCTACAATTGTTCTTCCTTCATCCTTGGATCATGCATCATCCAAGCTACTGTGTTGATGTGTGCGGGTGCCCGTACATCCCAAGGACATGGAAATTGAGGAAACATTTGATTTGCTTTTGCATACCAAGCCACAAACTACCATCATTCTTCCTCAAAAGCACTATCTTTGTCCTTAAGTTCATCATAATCCATCAATCTACGAGCCAGGTTTGAGGCTACATCTTTTTGTCTTTGATAACTAGCTTTGACCACCTCCAACTCTGAGTTTGCCACCTCTAACTTTTGCATAGCTTGTTTTCAATCTGCAAACTTTTTCTCATACAATGCATAGGTGGTCGTCACTTGTTTTTCCAACTCACTTTGGGGCTGTCCTACTGTTAACATGGCAAGGTTGACATATCTAAGGTTAGCCAATGCCATGTACTCTTTTAAATCCTCTATCTATAGCTCTTTGTTTTTTACTTCTACTTGTTGGACCATGGCATCATTGTCCACGATGGCCTGCCATTCAGAATTTTGTGATGACAAGGAGTTGATGTGGGCCTTGGACATCTTGATTTCCTTGTACATGCCAATTTAGTCATAGAAGTGCTCTTTTAATTTTTCATGCTTTTTGGCCTCGTTCTGCCATGTGTTGATCTCAATTATTGACTTTTGTCGAATAGTGCGTACCTCCTCCATGGAGAGGGTTCTAATTTTTTAGGCTAGTCTACTCATATCATGATTGATCCTCACTAGTTGTTCTTGCAACTAGTGGACACTTTCTTCTAAGATGTTCTTTTGTCTTTCTATAATGGTCAATTGAGAATTCTCTATAGTGAGTTGCTTATTTTCTTTTTGGATAGTGGTTAGTGCCTTTTTATACACATGAGATTGCACATTTGTAGTAGAGGCATTCCAAACTGTCATCTCCTTTTTTCATTCTGTAGCTGCTCTCTCCTTTTCTAGCTTTGTAAGCTCCTTTGTCTTGAATTGTTCTAGTTGGTTTGGTGTGACAACATGGGCAGGATCCTGTCATTCAACTCGTAGGGTAGCCAACTCTTCTTGTAATTTTTGTACCTTAGCTTTTGCATGTTTTGCCCTAACCTCTACCATGACCAACTTTCCTTTGGTGTTGATGAGGTCTGATTGTGCTACAGTGACATCACTGGGGATGTCAAATAGAGTGGTCATTACTTGACCCATTTGCAGTAAGTGATCAAGCACGTCCTCATGCATCGTAGGAGTCATTGTAGTTTTAAGGAGTTCTACAAAAAAGGCATGCTAAGCCTTCTAAAGGATATCATTAGTATATCTTAAGATTCTAGCATGCTTGCACAACTTTCTGATTAGATGACGAAATGGAAGTGTTGGTCTCCCTAGCTTCATTTCTTTGAACCGCTGCTGAATTTCTATGAAATAATATTGGGCGAGGTTGGCTGCAAATTTTCCCATTAGGATAGCACTTCCCCTAGCTACATAACTAGAGATTCGATTGAGCCCTTTGGTGGAAAATAGATGGTATGTCCCAATCTTGAAATAGGTTCTCTCTTCCAAAGTCATCTCATTATATGACTTGTCTTCTTTGTCATACATCCACTTCAGCCATAATTTCTTTGCTTCGAGGTTGGATCTAGTGGATAGGTGAGCAACCTTGGCTCCTTCATTGGGAAGGTTGAGAGTTGCAGCTATGTCTTTAACTACGTAAGAGACATTCACCTCATAGATGTTAATAGTGGTAGCTTTGTCCTTATTATGCCAAAATTGATAAACTTTGCGCAGGCCCCATTCACCACTGTCAAATAGGATAGGCCACAATGGAGATGCTTTGAGTTACATTCACATCACCTTAGAAGCAAACTCCACAAATGGACCAAAGTTCATTTCCACAATGACTGAAGCCAATGTGGACTTTTCTAGGATGGTAGCAAGGTAGTCAAGGGGCAATGTAAGATGTTGTCCTTGTTCAAGGACCAATAGTTCTACTGCCTCTCCTTGGGTTGATTGCCTAGTAGCAGGGGCCTCTTGGTGGATACTAAAAGACTAGGCCTCTTGCTTAGCATGTTTTGCCTATTCTCCTTACTTACCATGGCCACCATATGGACGCTTAGCAGCTTTTTGTGAGGGTTCACCTTGAACACCTCTTTTTGGAACCATCTGCAATCAAGAAAAACCAAGTGTTACCAAGGTTATGTTTATTATCATTAATCCATTCATACCTTACTCATAACATTAGTTCATTAAGCTCATTATGCATATGATTATAGGGTTAGGAAAATTTTTAAGAAAAATCCCCCAAAAAGTGTCTATCTCTTCATATGACCCATTGCAACTAGTTTTCTTTTTTGTTATATGTGGCCTAAAATAATGGTTATAGGTCCATGCATTAGAAAAATGGGATTTTTGGCATTATTGTTAATGATTTTTCATTATTATCCTAAGGTTTTTAACATTCTTACCCTTATAATACCTTCTGGGCAATAGAAAATTTTAGCAAATTCATATAAAGTTTGCACGCATGCACCCCCCATGACTAAGTTGCACACTTTGGGTTCAGAGAGAGTTGAATAGCATGGAAATCAGAGTGTTAGATAGCTAGATATCGCAAGTGAAAGATGGAGGCACAAATCTCTAAGTTGTGAGAAAAAATTTCAATAAATCTCCTAGTAGCAAATGAGAAAAATGAAGTTCACATTGCACAGGGGTCAACTATATATACCTTTTTCAGACCCAACGTTGGGTACGTAACATTGTGTACGTGATGTCGGGTCAAACCCGATGTTAGGTACACAATGTCGAGGTCCAGAAATTTTGATTTTTATGGGGCTAATGAAAATGCAAATTGAAGCTCTAGGATTGATTAGAAGGTTGAAAGTTAAATGTTGCATTTTGGGTAAGTGAAAAATTATTGGAGGCACCAAAAGTAGGATAAGGTGAAGTCGTTGATGTGAAAAGCACTAAAATGAGCAAGAAAAATGATGTTGAAAGCATGATTATGAGATAGTTGAATTGCATGATAAGGGAAACAATAAAATGGAACAAATTGAGTGCTTGAAAGGTGAAAAATGATGTGGTCACATTAAGCAAGCACAAGTCACAAAAGTTACACAAGTGGATCCTCCCCAAAGTAGGCTCTAGCCTATGATGCCCTTGTGGAACCACACCTCTAATGTTTGTAGGCACTAGAGTGGTTGAATGCGATACATACTTGTGAAACAAAACAAACATGTTAAACCCACTAAATTAAGATAATATTTTGATGTTATACAAAACCACAAGTCCGGACAACAAGATGAGATGGATTGTAGAAGGGATCATAGAAATCGGGACATGAGGTTTCGTACCATTGTCACAATGAAACCCTATGTGTTATTAATGGTTAAATAACCATGTGCCCATCTGTCCAAGATTCAAACCAAGTCCAAAGCACCTTTCAATGACACCACATTGTTTCATCCCATCGGTAGACAACCATAAGACTATCAAAGTCGTGAGGAGTAAATCACTTAGTGTTTTGTCCAAGGAAGGAGTGTTATGATGGCACAATTATTATTTATTATTATTATTTTTTCATTTTGAGTAGCATCCAACCTTTAGGCATGGGTACATGTCTTTCCAGTGGGACCCATAGAAGTTTGTTCAGTGCTGGTTTAAGTTGCTCTTACTTCCATTTTTTGTTAGATCTACAAGGATATGGTTACATCCTCAGCAACATGATAGAACATACAGAAGTAGCCAAAGAGAATCCACAAATCCCCTTGATGTCACACCCCTTACATTCCACCTTGGTTCTACACTCTTCTATCTAGACAAAATGATTATAGATTTATTGTAGGTGATAGAAAAGATTACCATTATGACTAGAGTAAGAACCTCTTATTAATGGAATGGGTGAATGGATGTTGTGGCCTTAATGTCCGAATGATCAATCCCTTATGACTTGCCAACATAAAGAAAAACCTCACCTTAATGGGCAACATGATGAACAGTGAGATTACCTACAAAGAAAATTAGAACCACAACTAGAAAAAAGTAGAAGAAATAGGAAACTGATAAAAAATTATAAAACAAAAGATAAAAAAACACTTAAAAACCTTGAAGATTAGACTGGGGGGTAACCCCCACAACTAAACATGTGGTCATGGATACGATTAATAAGTGGATGAATAGGATCCATGCATATCTAGAATGTTGGTAACCATTCATGCCCTAGCCATTGGGTGTCTATTGGTGGTATGTTGGCTAGGTATAAAAATTTTTGGTTACACACCTAATTGTTATATGTATGGTTGGTCAAGATATGAGGTGTGTTAACATTATGGGTGTGATGAGACGCGGTTTGCGTCGGCCGCGATATTGCGTACGCGATATCGCGTCCGTCCCTGCGATATCGCGTACGCGATATCACGTCCGTCCCTGCAATATCGCGTACGCGATATTGCAGCCAACCACAATTCCTATAAATAAGAGGCGGCTCTCCCTCATTTCCATCCCAGTTTTAGGTAGCGAAGCTCTGGCAGTTTGATCCCTTCAGAGTTAGAATTTTTCTCGTGTCTGCCCGCAGTGTGGTGAATGTGATTGTACAGTGTCTTTATTCGAGCGTGCCATACTTGGACACGCACATGACCGGCAATAAAGATCGAGATTACTTCATCATTGCAGCATTCACTTAGTTTATTTATTGTTATTTATTTCATGTTATTTATTGCTTTCATAGCGCGGTGTAAGTATGACTTGACTACGAGCATCTACGGGTGTGTACGGCTAGTTAAGGAATCGGTTACTTATC
>MNCI01023529.1:245890-348954 GCA_015680685.1 Gnetum montanum | reverse complement strand
TCACATGTGGTTACCTTGGAAAGGAGAACCAAATCAAATCTACATCTATAGCGAACCTTTGATGATAGATAATATTACTTCAAATGGAAGAAGTAAAATGGCTGAAAAAGGAGGTGTTGAAAACAACATTTGTACACTCCAAGAAAATGAGAATTCATTTGAGGAAAAAGATGAGAGGATTGCTGAAGAAAAATCTCAAGAGAATCAAGTTGAAAACTCCAACAAGCTAAAAAGTAATAGAGAGATTGCTTATGAAAAGGTTAGAGATATGAGGATTCCTACTAGAGTAATCCTCAACATTCTCTTTCCATCTCAAGAATAGTCCATGAACAAAGGACTGAATAATGTACAGTTTGTTATTTTTAGGAATGAGGTTTTTATACCACCAAACCTTATGTTTGATGGAAATTTTCCTCCAAAAATATTTATCTTTTCGGTTGTAAAAAGTTCAATAAAAAGCTTCAAGTACAATTCAGTTTTAAAATGGGGCTTGCATAAATTTCTTTAAGCATTTTAAGGGGGCAGAAATGTTGGCACATTTGGCCATTCCATGGAACAGTTGGAATATTTTATTAAAAATTGGAACAATCTATGGTTGTAAATATAGAAGTAAATTTACAGCTTTAATGTTGTGGGTTGATGGGTGTTTTTGGAGAAGTAATCTACTGGTAAATAAAATGATGTTAAGACCTTCTTGGGATACAAAATTAAAATGCCAAACGTCAGGAAGAAATGAAATCCAAAGACACTCTATGGATAAATGGATGAGGTAGAAATGAAGCTGGATGTTTGAAAGTAGCAACTTGAAATTAGCAACTTGATGGTATCTGCAGAGGTGGATTGTGCAGTATGTTTGGGCAACGTTGGACTTTAGATTGATTATGTTAGCCATTAAAATATGCAAAAGCAGCGATCTTGGTTGGCATCACTCATTTTTTTCCACCATTTCTGGATTTCTTATTAATATTAAGATATTAAATATGCCAACTTGGAAATAACATGGGTTATTATGGATCAGTATCGGACTCTTTTGAATCCATCGCTGTTTAAAATATTTCTTTTAAACATTGTTGTACATGGCGGAGTATAAAGAAGAACATAAAAATAAAAATCTGCAGCGATGAGAGTGAGAGGGGGCCTCCGAAACGGCACTGTGTACAGAAAACGCAGCAACAGAAAATGAAGAATTTAGGATCGAGGTCAAGAGAACCTCCTGTGCCCCATCCAGAATTCCAAAAGAACTGAACGAAGAATTTGACCAAGGAGCAGGAGGAAGGTTGGAATAATAGTGGTAAATGCCCTAGCTTCAACTAATATTGCATACAACTCTTGTAGGGCTTTCATTCGTTCAACAATCCTCTCTCTCTGCAACCTTTCCGCGATGCTGTGTGGATCAGTGGCTTGATGCCAGGATGCTCTGATTCTATCAGCCTCAAGGCCTCTAAAACCATGCCCGAAATGATCCTCCCTAGGAAACTTTCTTTTGAAAACCTGGTACAATATGGTGTTATGAAAATAGACAAAGTCTTTGTCAATTGACTGAGCGTAGGTGGCAAGCAATTATATGGATACGGTGCTTTACCCGTAGACGCGGTCAGATTGTTTCAAGAAAGGAGGATCCTCAATCCCATTCTATGTCTTAAACATTTTTTTTAATGGATTCAACCTCTCGATGCTGTCCTTGTCCTTCTGGGATGGCAACCTTCAATTTTTTTGGACGTGAGGGCAGCCACCGCATCCTGTAGGCGTGAAGCAGCCAGGAGCTTGTTCACCACGCTGGGCGGGGGCACTCGTCACATTAGTTCGTACCTACTGTGCTTGTTACCCCTCATCTTTTTACCTAGAGCAGGCCTTGGGGCGGGCGAAGCAGGTCATACTAGTCGGGTACAACAGAATCGGCAAGTATATTTTCTCCATAAAAGAGCGAATGTATGGATGAAAGACCGTGGGCAGCAAGGCTTACATGTGGAGGATGCCCTGGCAAAGGGATGTATTTTTTTTGAAATGATCGAACTCCCTACCATGATTCATTGCCACGACGGTGGCATCAAAGAAGCCTCCGAAAATTTCACAGTTCTTAAACACGTATGCAGAACTGGCGGCAACGATGAGCATCCAAAAATCCATGTTCCTACGAGTTCATCAACGGTGAAGCGATCGATTGATTTCGCTTGGCTTCGCAGTAGTGACATTTCTCAGTTAGTGCCCCAATTCAATCTCTCCTGTGCTTGGCTAGTTTCTGCTTCTTCTTCTGTTATCCATGTATCGATGATATTCGAGGCGAAGGAAGGAGCAATTGCAACAATAGATGATTTTTTGCAGACACTTCACATGGATCAGCTGGAAACACGTTAGCAGTTTGGGCTGGCTTGTTAAATTTAGTTGAGAAATATATCTATCCAATTGTTGGTACATTAACGTGGCTCTAATATTTTCTTTATTTTAAAACCATACAACATTTATTTTAGGTTTTTATATAAATTATTTAATTGCTAATGTAAGTTTGACAGCCCTTGGTTATGTACCAAGTAAAGATTTTATGATTTAAAAAGGGAATTTGTGAAACAATTGTTGAAAGTACCATGTAAATTGAACACTTGTCAATTGAAATGGTGGTTATAACCACCACAAAGGCCACTTGCCATCTACAACCTCTTTATCTCCACAATGGCCACTTGTCAANACACTTGGCAACTACATGAAGACACTTGGCAACTGAATGAAGACACTTGGCCATGGAATAGGACACTTGTCCATTGTAGCTTTTTTGTCTCTATGGTGGTTAAAACCACCCAAGATATTTTGTAACTTCCCTACCTACCTTTGAACCCTATAAAAAGGCTTCAGGGGTCAAGGGGAAGGGGAACATCACATTGGGGTCTCATACATCACACTTTTGAGAAGACATTGGGATCACACTTGGGCTCTCACTTGGAGACACACTTGGGGTCTTGAGAAGAGCTTTGTAAAGAAGAAATTGTGAAGATTGCTTGTAGGATGGCTTGCTAAAGAAAAGATTTTAGCCTCTTTGTCATAGTTTTGTGAGTTATGTATTTTATTTTTTGTTTTGTTTAAATTGTTTAGCTAGTGGTTTAGATAGTATCATCCTTGTCAAGTAATTTTGGGATTTTTAGATTGCTCTTATTGTTCTTGTTGCCCGATAGAAATTTCTATTAAAATTTTGCCATAGAAGCGCTTGTGTTTAAAAGCCTTGAGAGCATTTTAGTAGTAAATTTTGTTATTGTGTAACGTGTGGGAACTGCTATTGGGATTGTTGTAAGAGAGCCTCTGTTTGTAGTCACGCCGTTGAACAATTCAGTAGTCGAGAGGGTTCAGAAAATCTTTGGTATTTTGATGGGACCAGAATAGCTTCTTTTTATCTTTAAAGTGAATTCCCGTGGTATTTCAATCAGAAATTGTCAAGTCTTTTAAAGGTTCTGTTTGAATGCAATCGTTGACATCTATTATCTAGTCAAAATGGAGTCTCGTACGTGGTAGTTTACGCAGCAATTTTTGGTAGCATAGTAGGATTGTCTTGAAGATATTGCTTGTTTGAGCCTTGGAAGTTTGAACAATTCGTAGATATTGAATTTGGGATAGCTTTATTGCGAAGTGTTTACTCGTGTCATTTTACCTTGTTTAAATATTTGAGGTCTACACAAATCTGCTTTCTTTTCTTTTCTGCTTATTTCCATCGAATCTTGCTCTATTTCTAGTTTTCTTGTGGAACTATCTCTTTCTCTGGGGAAAATTAGGAGTAGATTGCGGAGTTGTGCTCAAATGTTTTTGCAAAATTTTATTTGTTACAAGTAGGTATTATAAGGACTGCGTAGACTAGGCAGTTGAACAAAATAGGAAATTTTCAACAACTCACAGTACTTGGCAAAGTTGGCTGAATCTCTTTAAAGTAAGTCATTTGTAGTTTACACACAACGCAAGCGTTACATTTCTCATAACCACACACCGCAACAGCACACACACATACTCACATTAACTACTGAGTTTATTTGGAGGTATCTGGGCCTTGGTGTTGCCAGAGACTAGCAGGCACCTAAATCCTATTCGAGGACACTCGTTGGCGGTCGCGTCCCAAACGGTCGCCAACAGTTATTAATTAAATGGACTATTCTATTTAAATGATTTCTTAACTTAACATAAAGAGAGTAGATAATTCATCTAACTTATTTTGGTTTTCTTCTATTCAGTCATTTTAGATATTCGTCTATTTCATTTCCAACGAAATCTCTTCTTTTCTTCTCCAATTCCACTATGTTTAAAATTTGTTGTTGTAAGAGCATGAATCGGATCTTGTCACTTTTTTTTAAAAAATAAGATGAATTGGTCTTTGTAAACAAAATCACACTTGGAGGCTACATTAATAATGAAAAATATTTGATGCATGATAAAAAGTAAAATACTTTATTATTATTCATGGCAATGTTGACCTTTTGGTATGTCAAAACCTTAAGGAAAATGGAGAACATATAATGTTGTGGAATGTGATCATTTTGCATGGCACGAATGAGAACTCAAGAAATGAGATCTACAAAGAGATGTCAAAGTGGAGACTACAAGGACTCAAGGAATCATGAACAAGTAGAAAGACTATAAGTTAGATGAAGATGCTCCATGCATTTGGAAGAAACCAAATCAATGAGAGGAAGCCTCAAGAACCAAAGTTCAAAAGTTGAGAAGATGTCTCCAAGAAGTAGAAGACGTCTTGGTTTAAGTGGAGTGAATTCATAGAATACATCTCCCAAAAATAGGAGACGTCTCTTTTAGAGAAGACATCTCCATAGAGACGTCCCACTTTTAGAGGGGATGTACCTCAAAATTAAAGTCAATTTCAAAGAGATGTCCCAATATCGAAGGAGGCATTTACACTAGCTATTAGATAGATGTTGCATGAATTCGAAGGTATTTTTGGAAACTCCAAAGCTATAAGAGGACATCAAAGTATTGAAAAAAGTACAAGCATTGTCAACATCAAAGCAATCATTATGTATTCCATTCTATTGTACTTGTGTACTTTATTTGTCATATCATTTTCTTGATTGTAGTATTGTGCTTCAATGTATAAGGACCTGTAATTTGAGTTACGCTCTTTTCTTGTGTTTTTGTTTCACTCTTGTTACGTTGCTAGGGTTAATGTGCTTCTTGCAAGAAGGCATCATAATTGAGCTTGTAAAAATTGAGTGTGGTTTTTGTGGCTATTTAATTTTTATAGGAGAACTTATTCATCCCCCTTGTCTAAGTTCTCAATCCTCAAGTGGTATCAGAGCTTGGTACTCTTTCATTCAACAGTGAACTATGGAGGGGACTTTTTGCACAAATCCACCAATGTTCAATGGGTTTGATTTTGCCTATTGGAAGGAAAGGATGCAAGGCTTCTTCAAGTCTATGGAGTTTGAAGTATGGGAGTCCATCCTTGAAGGTTACACATTGCCCATCAACAATGCAACAAAGGCCATCAAGACCCAAAGAAAGTGGATGCAAGAAGAAAGAAATAAGTTTATGTGTGCCTATAAGGCAAAAAATTGTTTATATTGTGCATTGAATAAATTTGAATTTAATAGAGTATTTGGATGTAAAATGGCCAAAGAAATTTGGGATACTTTCGAGGCTACTTATGAGGGAACATCAATAGTCAAACAATCCAAACTTTTAGGGCTACAAAGTGAGTATGACAAACTCAAAATGAGAGAAGGAGAAAAGATAAAAGATTTACTTTTCTAGTGCTAATGATTTAAATGTAGTAATTAGGATTATTGGTAAGAATTTTCCTGAAAGCGATGTCATGATAAAAATGATTAGAACACTCCAATTGGAATTAAGATGTAAGGTCACAGCCATGGAGGAAATTAGAGATTTTTTAGTTGTAGAATTTGAAGAGCTTCAAAGTGCTCTTATTGCTTATGAAATGAACCTCATAAGCGAAGGGGAAATAAATAAAAAACCCATTACTTTAAAATTTGATTCCAAGGAAAGAGAACCTACTGAGCAAGATGAGGGCAATGAAGAAGAAATAGCTCTCCTCTCAAGAAGGCTACAAAGGCTTATGATAAAAAAGAGTAAGAGCTCCAATCAATAAATACCCAATCAACTCAAAGGTAAGGACAGAGGTAAGAATTTTTCCAATTCAAATTTTAATTCTTCTTTAATAGAATGTTGGGTATGTGGTGTAAGAGGCCATGTGGCCTCTGAATGTCCTAGTACTGGTAGGTTGCAATAGAGGGATAGAAGTGATTTGGAGAAAAAAAATATCACCTTCTACACAAGTTGGGATGATGGAGAATGAAGTGAAGAAGAGGTGGAGAATGATACAAAAGATTCACACCTCATTTGTATGACACTAAAAATGATGATGTTAGCACCTCAAATGATGAATTTAAAAATGAAGAAGAAAGGTATGAACTTTTGTGTAATGAACTCTTATCTTTTCAAAATGTTTTCACAAAGTTGAGTAAACAACTAAAAATTAAATATCAAGATATTTCTTCATTAAATTCAAAGATTTTAGACCTCACAAAAGAAATCTTAGACCTTACGGTTAAGAATGAAGAGCTAACCAAGTCTTGTGAGCAGATGAAGAAAGAGCTTGTAGATGTAAAACTTGTAAATGAGATGTTAGTTAAAAGAAAAATAATCCCTATAGATGTTTCTAAGACAAGGGAGAAGTTAACATGATAAAAGTGGGCTGGGATGTTGTGCATAAGAAGACACATCTACACCAACTTCATCTCAACAAAAGGCTTCTCCAAAGAATGAAGAATCAATGGGCACTACATTTCAATTAAGAGCTGCTCCAAGGTTTGATCACTTTAACTAGTATAAAAAGGTGAGATGTTAATATTATCAGAAATTCTAGCATAAGCAATGGGAGTAAAATTTAAAGTTTTATCATATGAATATCTGGTCATATCATAAGCCTCCTTGGTCTTATGCAAATGCATTAAGAAAGGGAATTTTGTAGGACAAAAAAGAATGGAGGACAACTCCAAAGGATAAGGGAGTTCAAAAATTATGGAGAATCAAAAGGAAGGAATAGGAGAATGAGAGGACTCTCTCTAAAAATTTTGTAAAAGGGAGTTAAGCGTTGGAAATTGAAGAAGTCTATGAGAAGAGAAACTTTGAAAGAGGAATCTCATTGATGAGCGACGGGTACCCCTTATGCCTAACCATAAAAATCACAAGTGTTCATGCATGATCCAATCAAATTCCATGGATGGGACTAGTTGTGGCATCTAGATCATTATGTCTTGATTGTAGTACGCTATCTTCCCACTTGGACTAGTGGTAGCTTTGTCACATATGGTTTAGTCCAAAGTGAGGCATATGATTCTTGATGTTGTTTTAGCCTTATGCTACTCCTAAAGATAATAAAGAAATAAATTATTTAAACTAATTAAAAATGGAAAGAAAAGTATAAACTAGCCTACGAGTGATGAGTGTCCATTTCCAACTTACCATACACATCTTGAACCAACGTATCCACTATTGGGATTATCAAGAACTATGCTACTAGGTGAACCAAGCAATAATGCTACTGGGATTACCAAGTGAATACATGTTTACACTCAAGACTAGTTGCACTCATTCCAAAAATTCATTAATATGCATAGAAATGTAAATATTAACGAAGTACATGAAAAGTAAATTGCATGGAAAGTAAATCTCATCTAAGTCAAAGTGCTACAATGAATAAGAATCAATCTCAATCATATTGTCATTCATGGAATGTGTCTAGGCACATTGCCACTCGAATAAGACACCGTACAACTAACTCAAATCAACATTGCGAGCACTCATTGACTATTCTCCAAGACTATGGAATAAAATTGCAAGAGTTTGGCTACTATATTAGCAAAAGAATTTCCAAACTTTGCACTCAAGTGTTATATTTATAGGCTGACACACATCCCATGATATCAAATATCTGAAATAGCTTCTTGGGCCCTAATATTAGGTATATGATATCAGTGCTAGATAAAATATATTTCATCATACCCCCACAATTGAATTAAAACTTGTCCTTGAGTGAAAAAAGGAGAAATAAGTTCCTTATAAAATATTAATAAGGTATTGGATTATTGAATGATGCTAACTATTGATTGACTCTGAGTGCTGCATTACAGAATTTTATTCAAGTGGATGCATACAAAAATGAAAAAGTAACAAAAAGGCTGGATAGACCTTGAAGATTACAAAATTTGTAGAGGTCTTCAAAAATTCACTGAAGATGATTATTCTTGTTACCACTAGTAGTGGTATACTTCCAACCTTGATTGTTATGTTGATGTTTCTTTGGTTATGTGGAACATTCTTGAAGTATGGATTGAAATTTCTTCTCATCATCCCATGTATCTAGCAAGCATGTAATGTTTGAGTTGCTATCTTATATGTGCTACAATTTGTCCATGGGCATATCCTCTGTTGTCCCCCTCTTGGCTTTGTTTTCATGTCTGGTAAAAGATCTTCTTTCATAGGCATTTCTTTTAGCATTACCTACAATCACCAAAGGATCAACATTAGTTTTGATAAATTTTTCCTTAATAATCAACCCTTTTTGGATCCCTTATTTTGTGTTTAAGCATAAGGTGATGATAGCATACTATGCCCAAGGCTATGAGGTAACTAAAATCATCAAGCTATTCATCTTATTTTGGTTGATTACTATTAGTTACCACAATGTTCAAAAATAGGATGTTAGAAAAAATTTCAAAAATTTCAAAGCACACAAGTTTTTAAACAGTTGAAACCAAAGGTTTGATTCAGAATATTTCCAAGAAATATTAATGGATATAGAAATAGAAAAGTAAGAAAAAATAATGAAACGAATGAGAATTAGTCCCAAAATTATGCATAAATTCAAAAAAACCATTGTTGATGTTTTAGAAGATGTGAAGGTTAGTTCAAAGCCATGATCAACAAAAGTTATGTAAGTGGATCATTCCCAAAGTAGGGATTTGTCATAATGCCCTTGCATAACCACTTCTATAGATGTTTGTGGACATCCTAGAAGTTAAATGTAGATTATTTTTTTGTTTCAAACAACACACATTTGCCATAGTTGGGATGTTGCACTATACTATACAAATCCAAAAGGCTAATAATTGCATGCAGTAGTGAGGTGAATAATGGGATGAGAAGGGATTGCAAAGATTGGGATGTAAGGTACTTAACCATCTCCATAATAGGTTCTTGTGAAAAATGTGATTAAAATGATCAGCATACCTATCTGTGCAAGTTTAGACCAAGTCCATACCATGAACAATGACCTCGCATTGATGTGTTCCATCCTG
Organism: Gnetum montanum; assembly: GCA_015680685.1. Taxonomy (NCBI): domain Eukaryota; kingdom Viridiplantae; phylum Streptophyta; class Gnetopsida; order Gnetales; family Gnetaceae; genus Gnetum; species Gnetum montanum. The sequence continues at coordinate 339,652 of MNCI01023529.1, read as the reverse complement.
CCAACCACCATGAGTTGACAACCACCTTAAAGAACAATCATCACTCCAAAAAGAGAAGAAAGGAGAAGAAGGAAGGAAAGGCCTTAGTTAGAGGGTTGCCTTCAGGCATTGGTAACATGTCTTTCTAGCCTTATAACTAGTGCTTGTAGCATGTTATTGTATCTAAGGGGTGTGCTTTGAATTCCCATTATCATTTTTTTTGCATTATATATTTTTTTGAATTTTATTTTATTTTATTATTATTATTTTTTAAAATGGGAACCACACATTGCAAAGATAGAGCTTTCTTTTTATTGATCAATGGAGGATGATGATATGTTCCAAGAGGAATCATAAACCACATGAAGGAAGTTAAGAAGAGAACCCAAAAAATCCCCTTGAGGTCACATCCTTTGCCATTTCCACTTGGTCTTTCCCTCTTTCTTCAAGATACAATGATCATTCATCAATTTATTTTCATGAAAGAAGAACCAAAATGTTTCCATGTAAAAGACCTTCTATTTAGAGAACTAGAGGGATGGATGAGGTGGTCTCACTTCTTTACATAATTACTTACCCAATCATCTTGATATCATAGCACAAAAACCAAATACATAGTGTTGACTTCTACATCATGATTTGGTAATTTTATTAATGAAAACTTAAATGACATACATAAACATAAAGAAAATTACTTAAGAAAAGAGAAAAATATAAAGAAAAGAAAAATATTAATAAATGGAAAATATATGAAGAATTAGAAAATTTTGAAAGAAATAGGAAAATGATAAAAAATTGTAAAACAAAAGAAAGGTGAAAAACACTTATTAGTTCTTGAAATGGGATGGAGCATCTCCCCCATGATAAATGTTATGATTGAACATTCAGGAGATGGACCAGATAATCCCCTAATTATACACCATTGGTTTCCCATCTATCACCATTACTAATTTAATTAATCATGTGGTGGCCCATCTAACATTGGTGATAGTTTTGTTTGGATCATTCAGGGACATATCTTCATCTAAACTTGAAGGTATTTCTATTTTTGGAGGTCCATATGTGTTTGTTTCTTCTTCTTGATTTTCTATTTTAATTCCCAGGTCTCCATGTTTAATATCTTTTTCCAATGTATAGTTAGATTGTAAGATATATGTGTCTAAGTCCTATGTTTGGTTCATTTTCTTAAGTTTAGAACTAATAAGTGGATTAGTTTTTTCCATGCATCTTTGAAATAGTTTTATATTCTCATTTTTAGGCCTTTAAGTGTCTTCTAGTTTGGTAACTACTATGTAGACTAGTTTTTGCTCATGCACTTGTTCCTTAGCTTTGTTGTGGGTTATGTTAATATTTTAAATTTTTGGCCCATAACTACACCCTTTACTATTAGTGATGCATGGATTTTTCTATCTCTCCATAGTGATAGGTTTACCATTTATGTCTTGTGTTGAAGTGGTGATGGTTGTTGGCTTTTATGTATGATTAGAAGACATTGTTCCAGAGAGGAAGGGTGTTGCACCAAACTGGCCTTGTGCTAGTTTTGATGTGCTAGTAGGTCCATAAGTTTTGTGCCCATGTGAGGAAACAATCCTAAAGAAAGGATGTTTCTAAGGTTTTGGTTGAGCAGTATCATTTTTGTATATGTTCATAGCACAAGTGGCATTTTTTCATTGATGTTATGGTGTTGAACCTTCTTGTGTTGTTGGCAGTGATATATGGTGGAGGGAAGTATGAGAATATTGAGGATATGACAAAGGATGAGAGGTGTAAGATGGTGATCCTTTAGAAGATGTTGCAGGTTGATAATACTTGGGAGAGTGGTAGTAGTGATTTGAGGTAGAGGAAGTGGAACTAGTTAGGGAAATAGGTTGTTGAACATAATATCTATATGGGTTTGGTTGGTAGTAAGGGTAGTGTTGGTTTGATGATGGACTCCCCCATGACTATGGGTTTTTCCACTACAATTGATGATAGTGTTGAGGGTGGTAAGAAGTCCTATTAGGATAGTACGATTGGTTGTAGGACTATCTATAATTACCTTGTGAGAAAGGTAATTTCCTAGGCATTTTCTTTTGTACGAATTTGGGATTCAATGAAAAAGCCCAATACTCATGTAGATATAACATGATTGGGCAATAGCCCTTTGGATGGGCATATAGGTAGATGTGACATCCATCATCTTCTTTGGTGGTTAAGTCTATAGCCTCTTCTTCTATAGTGATTTCCCCTTTTTTTTTATCAGTGTTTTAACCTATCTCTTGGTCCCTTTTCCTCCTTTTGTTATGATTACTTGATTTATTTTATGTTACTCTCTCCTCTACATTTTCTATGCAAGTTGTAACTTTCTCAGTTATCCATTCCAACATCTTATCTAGCCTTTCTTCAAGCTCATCGATAGACTTTTGTATTGGCAAGGTTTGTTGTGACCTCATTGAGAGATGTTTCTGTTTGCTTATCATAGTGATGAACCCTCTTCTTTTAAAGAGTTGGGTCCTAGTGATATTCCTCAACAGTCTCTCATTTACATAGCTCTCCATTTTCTTTTTCCACAAACTTGATTATCCCCAAGGGTCTCTCTCATTTGACCATGAAGCCCATATATGATGTGGAAAAGTTACTCTTCTTGAAAGAAACCATGGCCTAGACACCTATATAGTAGAGAATAGTATCTATCTAGGGCCATATCCAAGGATTTATGTTTTTCCTATTTCCATCCTTGGATTCATTTCCTTAGGTTGGATACCCTTGCATAGGTTTGACATTTCTTGTTGAAGAGTTCCAACATTGTGGACCACTAATGGATTGAATTTGGTTTCAATGATCTATACTAAACTTCGGCTTTGTCTATTAGTGTCCTAGGAAAGAGCTTAAGCTTTTTCCACTCACTTTCAGTGTTTTGTAAGGTGCAAGCATCATGGAAGGCTTGTAAATGATGTTGTGGGTCAAAATTATAGCCTCCCACAAATTTAGGGATGTTATGCATAGCAAGAATTTTGATGCAACTTTCCTTTTGATGCTTGTGGGGTATTTTAACTACCTCTGTTATCTGCATCATGGTCTTAGTGGCCAACAAGGGTTCACCATCATTAGACATGTTGTGGTGAAAATTTCTATTTCTATTTTTGTGTTTGGGATGATTTTGTCTATGCTCATTTTGATGTTTTTGATTTTACCCTTGGTTTTGATTTCTATTCTTATTTTGACCTCATAGTAGAGCTTTATCTCAATACCTATGTTCATCTTCATTAGAACTAGACATTGAAGAGGAAGAGGAAGATGAGTAGCTAGGAGAATCACCATGGCTTCCATAGTTCTTCCCATGGACTTGATTTATCTTTTCTAGGTTTTGAGGAGGTCCTAGGTCTTGAGGCTCTCCTTGATCTAGGACTTCAAATTCTCTAGAATTGTTTGCCTTAGGTGAATGTAGTCCTTAAGTGTAGTCAGGGTGGTCATGAACATATGAAACCCCTACATGAGGTTGGTCACTCCAATTTTTTTCAATATATATCTCATTAGTTCTCCAATGAATGCTCTCTTCATATGATGCATTATCACTTCCATGTGAAAGAGACATTATTATTAGTTAATGATGTGTGTGACTTAATATTTTCTAAAAGATAAATTTTTAATGCATTTACAATGATCATGTATAATATAACTAATCTAGATAGCTAGCACCATCCTCAGCAATGACATCAATGATGAGTGGTGGGTACCCCCTATGCCCAACCATACAAATCACAAGTGTTCATGCATGATTCGGTTGAATTTTATGGATGGGACTAGTTGTGGCATCTAGATCATTATGTCTTGATTTTAGTTTGTTGTCTTCCCACTTGGACTAGTGGTAACTTTGTTGCATACGGTTTACTCCAAAGTGAGGCATATGATTCTTGATGTTGTTTCAGCCTTATGTTACTCCTAATGATAATAAAAAATCAATTATTTAAACTAATTAACAATGGAAAGAAAATTCTAAACTAGCCTATGATGTTCAATGTCTATTCTTAGCTTACCGTACACATCCTAAACCCACGTATCCACTACTGGGCTAATGAAGCACTATGTTACTAGGTAAACCAAGCAATAAGATTACTTGGATTACCAAGTGAATATGTGTTTATGCTTGAAACTAGTTGTGCTCATTCTACCAATTCATTAATATGCATGGAAATGTAAATATTAAGTACATGAAAATTAAATTACATGGAAAGTAAATCTAATTTAAGTCAAAGTGCTACAATGAATAAGAATCAATCTTGATCTTATTGCTATTCATAGAATGTGTCTAGGTACATTGCTGCTTGAATAAGACACTGTACAACTAACTTAGATTCATACTACGTGCACTCACTAATTGTTCTCTAAGACTATGGAATAAAATTGCAAGAGCTCAGCTACTCTATTTGCAAAAGAATGCCCAAACTGTGTGTCTAAGTGTTATATTTATAGGCCTACATGCATCCCACAATATCAGATATTTGACATCACCACTCCTTCCATTTCAAAGAGTGAGGAGGATCTTCCTACCCCACATAGACATTCAACAGTAGTTGGACCTTCTCAAGCCTAAGAATCAGGAAATTAGTTAGATTTAGGCCAACTTGATGCACCATTGACACATGTCCATGGGGAGCATCATGATCCCATGTAGCTTGGGCCTAGTTTTTCTCATCAGGATGATGCTCCTAGATCATTTGAGTAGTAGGCCATGAAGAGCATCTTTTGGACTTCATCCTAACAGAGGCCTCTTAATGACATTATGTATCAAAGGAAGGGAGCTTCTTCATCTTCTCATTAGGCTCTAGCATAGCTAGATCCACAACTTCTTCTTGATTTTGTGCAAAGCTTCATCTACAGAGAGCTGCTGTCCAACCACCCTCTTTAAATGATGATGAAGAACAACACATGTCCAGCTCCAATACCAATAGTAATGATGATAATAAAGAGACATATAGATCTTCTTATGTTGTAGCTACTTTAGATGAGGAATCCTATGATGCTACAAAGGTTAGTCTTTAGAGTCATTGGGTCATCCCTTCTTTTTTGATGATGTTCAAAAAGGGGGAGAGAGTTTTTGATGGTTACATATAGTTTACACAATTTGATGATGTATTATGAGTAATTTATAGTTTGATGATGTACTATGGATACTTTGATGATGTACACATATGTGGTTTTTGTTGTGAACTTGCACATATGTGGTTTTCGTACATGATAAGAATGTTTTATTAGCCATATGTATTGTGGATAGATTATGCTATGGACAGACTTTACTTCTATATCATGATTATGTGTTTTGTGGTATTTTATGGAGCCAAGTTTTATTTATCCTACCCTGTGTCTTGAGCTTTAGAGCCATTATCCTAGTTGTAACCTTGGTTTCCATTGGAATTTATATGTCTCAATATTTTTATTAATTATTGTTATTGTTTATTGGTTTATCGACTCACCCATTTTCTTAAGTTTTGGACATTACCAAAAAGGGGGAGAATGTTGACCTTTTGGTATATTAAAACCTTAAGGAAAATGGAGAACATAATATGTTGCAGAATGTGATGATTTTATAGGGCATGAATGAGAACTCAAGAAATGAGATTTACAAAGAGATGTCAAAGTGGAGACTACAAGGACTCAAGGGAGCATGGACTTGTATGAAGACAACAAGTTAGATGAAGATGCTCCAAGGATTGGAAAGAAGCCAAATCAATGAGAGGAAGTCTTAAGAACCAAAGTTCAAAAGTTGAGAAGACATCACTAAGAAGTAGAGGACGTCTTGGCTGAAGTGAAGTGCATTCACAGAAGAAGTCTCCCAAAAAAGGAGATGTCTCGTTTTTGGAAAAGACATCTTCATAGAGACATCCCACTTTCAGAGGAGACGTCTCCCCAAAATTAAAGTCAATTTCAAAGAGATGTCTGAATCTCGAAGGAGATGCTTACACTAGCCATTAGATAGCCATTGCACAAATTCTAAGCTATTTTTGGAAACCTCAAAGCTATAAGAGGACATCAAATTTTTGGAAAAAGTAAAAGCATTATCAACATCAAAGAAATTATTGTGTATTCCTTTCTATTTTACTTCTATAATTCATTTTTCATATCATTTTCTTGATTGTATTATTGTGCTTCAAAGTATAAGGAACTGTAATTTTAGTTACACTGTTTCATTGTGTTTTGTTTCTCTCTTTTTTGATGTGCTTCTTTCAAGAAGGCATTGTAATTAAGGTTGGGATCTTATGAGATTGAATCTTTGTGCAATGTCAAAACACTTTCGAGTAGAGCTTAATTTTATAAAGGTTCTAGGATCCTTAAAATCACATTCTAAGCTTGTTGGGACCTTGTGGGTTTGAGTGGTTTCTTAGTGATGAAATACTCCAAAGTAAAGCTTACAGCTTGTATAGGGTGTGGTACCCTTCAAACCACATTTTTGAGAAACAAATTTTGAAGGTGTGCAAGGATTCTACCCTTTAAGTGTAGATGTACCCAAGTTGGGGAATCACATAAAAATTGAGTGTGGTTTTTGTGGTTGTTTAATTTTGTTTTTGGGGAACTTATTCATCCCCCCTTCTAAGTTCTTGATCCTCAGGCAATAGGTTTGATAATTATACCTAGTAGTTATCTTTTGTAATTTCAATATGTTTAAAAGTTGTTATTGCAAGAGCACAAATTGGCTCTCATCACTTTATAATAGAAATAAGAGGAATTGAACTCCATAAATGCCATCACACTTGGAGGCTACATGGGTAATCGATAATGTATTTTGGAGGATAAAGAATATATTTTTCCTTAATGCTCTAAAATTGTACTCTAAAATTAGGGAATTAAGGAAAAATATTAAAAAATATTAAGGATAAAGGGAATTAAATTTTAAAAAATTAAATAATAATATTAAAAAAATTGGGGGATGGGATGAGGTAGGATGTTAGATTTCAAAAAATTAAATAATAATATTAAAAAAATTTAGAGTTCATTAGATCATTAAAGAAAGGTTCTAAAAAAATCCCAATGGTTTTGGGGATGTTTTTTTAGGTTTTCATCCTTACAACCAATCTTAAAAAATCTCCCCTTTGGGGTAGGAAAAGGATTAGGGATTACTCTTATTCAGAAGCATCCTCATTCTTACTAAAGAATTTCTTGTAAAGAGAAGGAGAAAACTCTCTCTAGATAAAAAAGAAAACATGAATTAAAAGTAAAGAATAAATAGCAACAAAATCTAAAAGCTTCCCATTATTGAGCATTAGAAAAAAAGAAATTAATTTATAAACAAAAAATTAATTGTTTAGCTTTTACTAGGAGCTTTTTACTTGAAGTTGTAGCTGAAAAGTGATATCTTTGAGAATATGGTATTTAATACTTGAAGGAAGGTCATAGTTATGCTCTTCCTACTAGAAATGAACTGCACATTGGAGCTTCCAAATAAAGGAGAGAACAAGTGGTTGAAGATAATTCCAAATGCAAATAAATGAAGTAGAAAAAGTAGGATGATGACCAAGAATGACTTTACTAATGCTTGGTTGAAAGTTACAAATTTTAAATGTTCATTTTCGGGCATGATGAGCATTGGGACACTAAAAATACATGAGAAAATGAATCTTCACCTTTGCAAAGAGGATAATAAGGAGAAATATTTCTCACATAGTTAAGATAAATGTTGATAGGAAGACCTTGATGAATAAGATATCATAAAAAAAATATGAATTTTAGAAAATATAGGAGCTTTCTAAATATCTTTCATTTTCCTCATCCAAAAGTACAATGATAATATAATTTTCAAGGCCTTATTGAATTTATTATGAATAAAATCATTCTTTGTAATAATCTCATAAGTAACTTTAGAATTAAAAGAAAAAACATATTTTTCATCCTTCTGAAAAATATCTAGAAATGTCCAATGCAAATTGTTATAAACTTTAAATAAATTCTCAAGGTTAGAAATTAATTTTTCAAAATTATTTTTCTTCTATCTATTTAAACTATAGAGGCTAGAAACTTCATTCCAAGTAATCCATCTATCATGCATACATAGATAAGAAACTATAGTGATATCAAATCTACTATAAGTGGTACACAATATAGATGCATGAGTAGCTCAATATCCTTCATTAAAAGGGAGTCATCATGGGTTACTTTTATTAAGCATTATCTTTTGAAACTTTAATATGATTGTAATTCCAATATTTACTAAGTTTGCACCATGTCTTTCAGTTTTTTTTTTTTAAGAATTAGAGAACTAGAAATATAAATGGCCCAAGGGAAAAGAAGATATTGAAGAAATTTATTTGAAGATCAACTATTATTATTCTTAGGTTTTCCTTGCATAAGTGTATTTCTTAAATGAAGCATCCAAACATCATCTCCTTTAATGCACTTTACAATCCATTTTCTTGTAGGAGAAATATCCTAGTTATAATAATTAATGAGGATAAGTCCTCCATCTTTGTTACTAGTTATGTAAATATTCTTAGCAATGCTAGAAAAATATTTTTTATATTGCTTAGAAAATCAAAGAATCCAAAGGATAATATAATTAATTCTATAATAAGAAGTTTTAGGAGCCTATTGCAATAGAAAATCTCGGTCATTGGAAAACCAAGGATTCTTAGCCACAAGCAGCCTCAACCTTGAATCACCATGGCCAACCTCGAATCCCCATGGCCTACAAGGATTTAAGGTATCTTGGATGGTTTGGTAGACCACTTAGGGACTTTTTGTGGGGAGAGAGAGAGAGAGAGTGAGTGAGGGAGAGGGGATGATGCAAGATAGGGGAGTAAAATATGTAAGAATTGTAGATCTAAAACCCAAAAATGAACAAAGAATTCCACATAGAATAAAACTTGAAATTTATTAATTAAACCAAGAATAAGTTCAGAGATGTGTACAAAAGTGTCCATAGGAGAGCAAAGGAAGGTTCACTTGGGTGAGGGTTTGAAGTTTGTTGAAGAAGATAGAATCTGCTCCATGATCTAGATGCTCAGCCACTTTCAATGTTTTTGAACCTCCTTTGCTGCTATTCAAATCTACAACTTGGGTCACTATTGGAGGTTGAAAAATGTGAAGGGTAGAGGTTGTCAAGCTATTCCACACTAAGATTTGGGGATCCCAAGGAAGTAATGTTGACACTCTAGACTCATAGATCCCAAAGGGAGTAACAAGCATGATAAGATTACAGAAGTTCCACACTATTAGGCCCCAAGAAGTTACATTTTTTCTAGGAAGCAAGAGTTCTTGGATGCCAAAATGCTCAAAGTATGCAAAATGCCAAGGGTGTGGAAAGTGTGGAACCTTAAAATGGTGTCAAGGTTTCATTTTTATAGGGTTTTGACCATTATTTGGGCTACAAATTGGCTGTAAGTGGCTAACAAATTGCTGTCAAATTCTTGCCACATTCAAGGGGAGTAGGTGAGATCCATCCCCATGCATCTATGTTGGCTAACCCCTCCACATTGATTGACCCCTCCACACTAGGTTACCCCTCCATGCTAGGTGACCCCTCCATGATGGTTGAAGAGTGTCAACATTGAGGGATATGAAAGATTAATGTTGGGGGGTAGATCTTCCACGCTAGCATGTAGGATCCTAACTGGAGTTGATGTTAAAATCTTGGCCATGTTGCTTCCATGCTAGAGAGTAGGTGTCAACATTGAGGGGGATGAGAGATCAATGCTGGGTGTGAAGGTCAAACCCCTCCAAGCTAAGTTATCCCTTTCTCCATGCTAGGGATAGGTAAGATCCACCCCTCTGCACTCCTCCATGCTATCTTTGATGTCTCCTAGATGGCTTACCTCGTTGCATGGTTTTTTCAGCGTAGAAAAGTGTATACCCCCCATAAAACCCATCAAAATACCATTTTTGGCAATTCAATAGGCATTTTTGACTCCCCCAAGCCCAAATATAGACACTAGATGACTTTTTTCACTTAGGAAATAAGGCTTTGGCCACTTATGTGGCATTTTTCAACTACAAAAGTATGAAATATATGAGATCATCCCTCATGGGCTACAACCTTCACATTTACAATGAAGCTTTGCCTCAAGCTTCATGGAATGGGGTTACAAAGGTTACAACTTGTAAATTTGGTAGTGTTTCATTAGCCCCTCTTTATTGGTGGCTAGAGGATTAACTCAAGAGGCACTGACAAAGAATACAAAACATCATTGTAGGTCCACCATCGACGTTCCCTCTCCATTATTGATCCAGTTATGTTAAACCATGTTGAAGAGTATTTGTTATGATGGGATAAGGCTATGGTGAAGATATGATAATTAGGGAGATGGTTATGGAGGCTAACAATGCATTCCAAGTGTTTNAGGGAGATGGTTATGGAGGCTAACAATGCATTCCAAGTGTTGTCATCCTGGCTATAGCATGATGCTAATGGATTTAAAGTGTTGGTGTATTGGCAAATGCATTTTAGGCCCCAATCACTTTGCTCCAAGGTTACTTTGGTGATTGGGATTTGAGGCTTTATTGGCCATTCATATTCTTGACAATTTGATCCCTCCTTTTCTTTCTTTTTCTGGGGTGAGGCCTTCATTGGATCTCATTTCCAGGGCAAGTTTGACATGATTTTTTCATTGAGTGAGTTGTGTTACACTCAATGGACTTGGTGGTTATCCCATCAAATGAGATGTGTTACATTTGATGGACTTAATGATTTTCCACAAAATGAGCTATGTTACATTCAAGTGGACTTGAAGATGAAGCATGATGAAGATATGACTATAGTGCATGAATGTCAAATATTAGTTAACATTATTATTTAGGGTAAGGCATGTTATCATTAGGTTATAGGGTTTGGCTCAAGGCCTAGTCCTAGAGGGAGGGTAATGGTACAAGCACTCTTAACATTGTAGGATAAACTCATCAAATTGTGCACATCAAGATCACATGGTGACTTGCTGCCATAATAAGTTACATCCTTGTGATGGTCCCAAGATTCATCTTGCAAACATAACTTTAAAAGGATAAGAAAAGTAAGTGAACAAAGCATGTTATAACATTATGATGCTTATAGGCCACATGAAATAATAAAACCAAGCTACCTAGGGTACCAACATTGACAGTTTAATGCTATGATGGGCCATGGTTCTAGTTTAAGGCCTGAGAAGACCATGGAAAGTAGGCTTGCATGATGATGATTATTGGCTACATGTAATATGGCTTTAGATGGGAATAATTGACTAGATTGGTCAACTCATTCCCATCCATGTTGGTAATCTTGAATGTTCCATTTTCATAGGATTGGGTGATAAGGAAGGACCCTTTCCAGTTGGTTGAGAATTTATTCACATGCTTGTGGATGGCTTTGAGGACCAATTTATCCTCCTTGATCCTACATTTGGTCAAGTTATGGTGGTGCTACCATTTCTACCTCTCTTGATAGTGTTCAACATGATCAAGCATTTGCATACATTACTCCTCCATTGAGTCTAGGTTTGGTGTGTACAACTCCTTACTTTGCTCATCATTGATGAAGTCAGTTAGGGCCACTTAAAAGTAATGGTACATGCAATTCAAGAGGTAAAATAACTTTAGAATCATAAAACAAGCTATAAGGTGTTACACCAGGGATTGTACGATAAGTTGTATGATATGCCTAGAGTGCATGAACAAGCCACTCATGTCATTTTTGCTTACTATTGTTTAGCATCTTCTGGAGCAAGTTGATGATGGCCTTTTTGCTTTCTTTTGCTTGTCCATTGGCTTGAGGGTCATAAGGTGACGAGAAGGAATACTTAATTCCTAGGTTGTGATAGAAATCCTATGTTTCTTGGCTACTAAATTATGGTCCATTATCTATAAGTATAGTCATGGGTATGCCAAATGGGCTACAATGTTATCCAGAATAAATTTATAGAGTTGTTTAGATGTAGTCTTCCTTAGGGGAATGGCTTCAACCTACTTAGTAAAGTATTTGATTATGGTGATGATGAAGCTTTATCCTATAGAGAACTTAGGCATTATAGGTCTAATGATATCCAACCCCCATTAGTGGAATGACCAAATGATCTAAGCAATGTGCAACTTAGTTGGTGATCCATGTATAGGGGTTGGTATGCTATTGGAACATGTCACAATGTTTATCCTTATGCATGTAGTCACTTTCCATATAGGGCTAGTAATACCCCAACCATCTAATATTAGTGGTCATAGCTCTAGGTCCTATATCTCCCCCACAAACACCCTCATGAACCTCCTCTAGGACTATTTTAGCTTTGGTTTTACCTAAGTAATTGAGTAATATGCCATCATAGGAACATTGACATAGCATGTTATCGCCTACGATGACATAGTACTTCGATTGTTTATGTAGCATGTCCTTTTGAGTAGTAGTAAGGCCTTGTGAAGATTCAACATGCATAAGGTAAAATTTTATATCATCATACCACTCCCTGACAGGACTAGTATGAACAATGACCATAAGGTATCCTTAGCATTCTACATGATGCGAATAGCATAGTCCATGGTTAAGGTGAGCAACTTACTAAACACATCTAGAGTCATATTAATGGCTAATGGTGCAATTGCCTCAACTATAAAGTTCTTGTTTTGGGGTATATGTTGGATATTAACATCTAAAAATTATTGTAACAATTGCTTCCCTAGCTCATAGTAAGGTTATAAATGTTTCACTTCACATGCATAAACCTTGGTTACTTGGTTAACCACAAGTTGAGAATCACCTTTGATCATTAAATGTCTAATTCTTAGGTCACGAGCTACCATAATCCCTTTTATCAAACCCTCATACTTTGCTACATTATTGGTACATGGAAACTCAAAATGATAAGCAAAAGGTCAAATTTCACTAGATAAGAATGTTATGATGGTAAAAACACTGGCCCCATGGGAAGTTGAAGCTCTATCAAAGTGCATGACTACCTCATAATCCTTGGGTACTTGGCTAATGATGCTAATGTTCTCATCAGGGAATTTAGGATTTTTGGTTTCATGGTCATCAATAGGTGATACTCTAAGTTGTATGGCTATAGCTTGACCTTTCGTTGAGGATTGAGAGATATAATGAAGGTCAAACTTCATAGTTATGGCTTTACATTAGGCTATGTGGCTACTTTCCTAGATGTTGGTTGTTATGGCTCTGAGTATGTTATCTTTAAAAATGACATTGACTTGACTTCTGAAGAGGTAGTGTCCCCACTTCTTTAATAAGAAGACTAGTGCTAGATAATACTTCACTTTGGTATATTAGGTCTCATCATCATGGATGGCTAAGGTAGTACATTGGTATCTCTACTCCATCATCATGTTTCTAACAGAGTAGAGAAAAAATGGACATGTTGGAGATAGCAAGGTAGATATAAAATGGTCTAGCCTCTTATAGAGTATAGACTATTAGTGGTTGTACCAACTCTTACTTAAGGTTTTCAAAGGCTTCTTGGCATTGAGCCATCCACTCATAGTGAACTCCTTTCTTAAGCAAGTACTGCATGGGTTGTAACCTATTTGTAAGAGTAATGATAAACCTATGAATAATCTATAACCTGTCTTGTAATCATTAAAGCTCCTTTAGGTTGGTAGGTACTACTAATTTAGATATGGCCTTAACCTTATTAGGATCGACACATATCCTTGCTTCAGATACCACAAAGCCAAGCATCTTATCAGTCTTGACACCAAAGATACATTTCTTAGGATTGAGCCTGAGATCATGTTTGAGACATTGTTTAAGCATAAGATCTAGGTCATTAGCATGATCATTGGCCACTTTGAACTTAATTACTATATCGTCTACATAATCATTAAGCAAACCTAACATATAAGATATAAGTCATGGCTCATTGATAGGTTACTCTTATATTCTTAAGGCTAAAGGGAATCATAGTATAGCAAAAGATAACCCAAGGGGTCATAAAGATCATGCTATGTTGGTGCTTTGGGTTGATTCTAATCTGGTTGTATCCAAAGAATCCATCCATAAAGGACAACAAGGCATGTCTAGCCGTAGTATTGATAAGTTGATTAATACTAGGCAAAGGGAAGTCATCCTTGATAGTCACTTTATTTAGGTCTCAAAAATTAATGCAAATATGAATACTCCCATTCTTCTTGGGGACTACCACTATGTTGGATACATATTTTTCATATTCAAAAAATTTAATAAAACTAGCTTGGTAGAGCTTTGAGATCTCATCATGAACTACAAAGGCCAAATATGACCTAATTTTGTGCACTTTTTGCTTGACTGGTTTGATGCTAGGGTCAAGTCTAATGTTGTGTTGTACTAGGCATGGGTCTAGGCCTAGCATATCTCCATATGACTAAGCAAAGGTCTTAATCAAGAAAGGTTGAACCATGGTCAACACAGGCCATAAGAGGGAAGTTAAAGTAATCAGGGTGAGTAGAGGGCCAAATAGTATGAAATGAAATGATATGATGGCTTAATGATGATCGAATGAGGTAAAATTATGACCTAAAAATGGTTGAGCTCCATCAAATAATGTTGAACAAGGCTGAAGCATGGTAGAAAAGAAAGATCATAGGAGAGAGGATAAGGTAAGTGGAATGAATCAAAGGCCACGTAATGTGAAATGATAGTCAAATGATGATAAATGCGATCAAATGAAGACCAAATGAAGGTCCAACCCATTCATATGATGTCTTGGATGGTCAAAGAAGGTCATAATAATGTTCAATAGTGTTAACTGATGTCAAACCAAGTCAACTAAGGTCAAAAAATGCCAAATGATAGAAACATATGGTGGAACAAGGCCAAATGATGGAAAAATGATGAAAATGAAGCCAAATGACATCAAATGAGACATCAATGAAGGTAAATAATGTGTAACCAGATCAAAACTAGTCAAAATAAAATAAAATAAAACAAGGTCAAACTAATGAAGGTGGAAAACATATGGTAAAACAAGATTAATATGGATTAAACAAGATTACATTTTGCCAGTTTTATGCCTTAGCAGGACACAGTGAAAGGCTATAGGGTCAATGGTGGAGTTTGGGCACTTGGGAAGGTCATTTTGAGGCTATTGGAGGAAAAATAATGCCCCTTTTAAAAACTACATTGGTATTCACTAAAACTATGCGAGCCAACATAGTTTTGGTAGGCCTTAATGTAGTTTCTATCAAAATGTAAACTCCAAGGTTTGTTAGGACACGTTATGAGGTTTTTATGGTTTGAATTGATAATGCAGTGGATAGGGAGTGGAGATTGGTCAAATTTGGCATTTTTTTGACCCCTTGAAGATACCAAATACCACCAAAAACTGAAAATTTAAAGAGAAAAGCAAGACATTTAAAGATTTTTGCATTTGTTATCCCAAGACATCAAAGAGAAAAGCATTAACAAGTAAAACACCTAGCCTTGGAGGAGGTAGGTACTATTTCCAAAGGAATCTTCAATATTTCATGGCCTCAACTAGAAGAGGGTTTATGAACTATGTCTACCATGTACCCTTTCCTAGTTATTTTCTATTGATTGTTAGCCTAGAACCAAGGCTTTTTTGCATCATTTAGGCTTATAAGTTGAATAAAATTTGGTTTTTTAAAGTTTATATGTTGTGTTTAGGTTGTGGCCAAGTGTTTATGATGTTGTTTTAGCCTTAGGACCTACCCATGCCAAGTTTTGAATTTTTATTCTACCTTGTTCTATGCATTTTCACTACTTTTTGCTGAAAAAGCAACTCCACTTTCTAATTTTTTATAAGAAATTTTCAAAGAATTATTGATTTTTAAATTCATAGTATCATTTTTTATTGTTTGATGGTCAAATCAGTGGTTGAATCACTTATTTTTGACCTACAATTAATTTTTAATGATTTTTTTGTAATTTACTATGTGGTGAATTTTTGATTTTGTACTATTTTTACCTCTTTAAAATTGGTAGCGTTGGCACTTGAAATAATTTTTTATCAACATCCTAGCCTCTTGGAGATCCTTAGGGCTATGTGGGAGGGTTTGGCATTAGTTTTGAAAATTTTTAAAACTTTTTCATATTTTTCCCAAGGCGTTTACTATAGCTATTTTCTTGCAAACTACATTTTTGATAAAATTTCAAAGTGGTTCTAGGTTGTCATGTGAATTTTCTCTAAGCCTACAATTGAAAATTTGATGTTAAATCTCTATTAAATTTTATGTATCCATAATTTCTATACATACAAAAAATTTTCGGTAAAAACTTATGATTTTTTGTTGATGTGAACTACCTTATATAGTAGTAGTTTTAGTTGTTGAAACTACAAGCCTCCCAAACTGTATAGGCAGCATTGGTACAATTTTGGGATTTTATTGTGCATGGTTTAGGCCCTTAACTATTATTTACATGTTTTGTGTTTATCCCCAACCACCTTTTGAATTTTTTAAAATTTTTTGTTATCTAGCTTTCCTAGAGTTTTACTACAACTGTTTCATTGTAAAGTAGTATTTCTAGTCAAAATCTCATTCAATTCAAGTTGGAATTTTATAATTGCTGTGGATTAAATTTTGGTATAGGCTAGTTCTCATAGTTATAATTAATTTTTTTACATAAAATTTCTATAATTTTTATGTATATTTCCACCATGACTTTGTTGTTGGTGTTAATGGGCTACTTGGGTTTTACTTAATTTTTAGTTAAATTTTGTTTTGTTTCTTAACGATTGAAATTCATGAATTCAGTTGTTTGGTTTTGTATGGAAACATTGACATTATGCTTGTCATTTTTTTTAATTTTTGGTTTTTAATGGTTGAAATTTATGCATTTAGTTGTTTGGTTTTGTATAGAAATGTTGATATAATGCTTATCATTTTTATTTAATGGTTATTGTTAAATTTTGCTTATGATTATATGATGTTTTAATGGTTCTACATATTCAACTTTGCAGGGCCTTCTTGAAACCTATTCTAGTGGTGTTTAAGTTGGTTGGCTTATTGTGATGCATACATGCACCAAGACCTAAAACTCTAATGTTGGTAAGAACCTTAGCTTATTTTTCCTTTAATTATTTTTATTATCTATGCATTTTGTTTCAATGGGTTTTATGGTTATATGGTCTTAGCATTTCAAAGTGCTTTTTTGTTTATTTTTTTATTTACTATTTTTTATGTATATTTTGTTATACTGTATATAGTATCCAAGGTTGGATGGAATCCCAACTGTGCCCTTGAAATTGATGAACTACATAGTCAACCACCCCCCAGTGGAAAATGTCCCATGAAAGTTATATGAGAGTGCCATCAAATGTGCACTCTCATGTGTCAAAACTTTATTGGAATGTCAATGTTCCAATGAGTTCTTATGGAAGCAATTTTTAGAATTAGAAAAGGAAAATAAAAAGCAAGAAGAGAAGATTAAAGACCTTAGGGATCACAAGGAGTTTATGGAAGCCCAAGTGGCTAATAGAGACTCCTTAAAACTAAGGAGATAGAATGGTCATGGTATTGGAATGCCATCCACAGTAAGGTTACTCTTGCTATGAGCCTTGTAGAGAAAAGTTATAGATGGACCTATTGACTTCCGAAGCTAGGGAGTGGAGGGACTACAAAAAGGAATACATGGTTGAATGGGAGAGTTACTTAAAGTGTCTATAAGATGAGTCCACAAAGAAGTTCAAGTTAAAGATGTTCATGAAGGAAATCAATGCAAGGATTTCCTTTAAGCTCTTTGAAGGCTCTCTAGTGGTAGCTGATTCCTCCACTCCTTAGGGAATTACCACTTCTGAGGAGATGACGACTACTACCTTTTCATAAGAGTCATTCACATGGACTAAAATCTTGATAGGTGTTAATCTTGGGAAAGTGGATTGGGTGAACATGACTGAAGACTAGATTCTCCATCATTTAGAGACTAGTCTTCAACACTTCCCTCTAGAAGATGTTGTACCTAAACCTTCCTAGGTTTTCTTGTTTAATTTTTTGTTTTAATAGATTTTGGTTTAGTTTATATTATTTTCATTTTTTTGTAATTTTTTGAGCTACATAGGTTACTAATTAATCTTTTTTATTTATATTTTATTTTTTTATTGCAAGCTACAGGTGATGGCAGTGGCCTTAGTGATGGTAACATTGATGAGGCTCCTCCTCCTCCTCTAGTTGTACCTTTGTCCTACCAATTTGATCATGCCTTTGGCTATTCTTATTGTTAATGTCATGGTGTTATGGTCATTTTGTTTCATGTTTATTAGCTATTTCTAGTCATTGGCTGTTATGAGACTATTTATTAATTTTTTATTTCATTACTACATAGCATAGTTGTGACTATTAGACTCCTATTTATTTTATATGTTATTTGAACTTTTGTCACACTGTGTGACTATGAATTTGGATTATGGACACTTGATTATTATTATTTTGTTAATTCTTCTTATATTTTTTTTTCATTTTGGTATCTTCTAGCTTACATAGATCATCTCAGACATGTGATGCAAATGGTGGCAGTCCATGATTCTTCCTAGTTCGTGGCTCCATGGTTCATCATTAGGTTGTCGTCAACCCATGGTTCTAAATGGCCCTTGGGTCATGGTTTTCTCTAATACCAAATGTGACATCCCATTCCTAGATGTCATTAAAACATGATTGTTCATTTCTTAATTCATCACACTTGTGAGTGTTATAATGGAAATACCATAAAATAACTTGATAAATGAATAACTTGGTAAATTACTGATGCACTAAATTTAACATGAAGGAAAAATAGAGAAAATTTTTATGGGTTTTTCAAATTTTATGTCACACTAAAAGAAGGAAATAACATGTTTTAATAAAAATGTAAATAAAATAGAACTTCTAAAATATATATAAAATAAAAATGATGACATAAAAGGAAAAACAAAATATAGACTAGCACGCTATAAGTACAAATGACTATAAGGTCATAAGATCACAGGGTGGGAGGGTTAGGAGTGCACATTACTTGTGCAATTGCTTCGTAATCTTTGAGAGATAAGGAAATATGTATGGCCTATTATGTACAAGCTTATACTATCCATCCCCTTTGCTAATAATATTAAAGGGGAGCTCTCCCCATAGTGTGTCTTTTGGCCCATCGTTGTTGTCTTTGGTTTTCTCAACTTCTTCAAGTTGTTCAACTTTGTGGTTGGAAGCTTCTTCTTGAAACTCCACTTTAGACCCTTGCGTGATGCCTACATTGTTAATAGCTAGGGGAATTGTATTATTACTATGAATGATAATTTTACCTCCCTAGTAAAGAAGGTGTATTTCTTGGTGGATTGGCAAGGATATGACTTGTAATTGAGCCAACCAAGGCCTACCCATGATAAGGTTGAACCATGGTGTTTCCTCTACTACTAAGAAATCCATAGTTGTGGAGAACTATTCCCCTACCACAAAGTCTAAGAAGATGTATCCCTTAACAACAAGCTATGATCCATTAAAGGATTTGAGAGCTGATGTTGTTGTGTGTTGAATTTTCCCGGTTAAGACTAGATGTTTAACTATGGTGCATGGGATGACATTCATTACAGCCCCATAATCTACATGTACCTAATGTACCTTGTACTACCCAACCCATATTGTGATGAAGAGAGGAGCCCTGGTTACTTTGCCATTTTAGGAATTGGCTTTGATTTCGCTATCGCAAAATATTAGCAATGTTGACTTTGTCTTGTAGGTAAAAAAGGCATAATCATTGCATGGATGGATTCATCATTATCATGGATGTCCTCACTAATGAGGATAGAGGTTAAAATCTTGACTAGTGCTTGATGATGTGTAGCAAAAATCATGACCAAGTCATATAGGCTCAAGGTTGTGTTTTTCTACTTAAAAGACTATTTGACTTACTTCATCGTACTTAAGAAGTTTTTGTCATTGGCCATGGGCTTGTTACCCCAATTATGTTTAACTTCCTCAATGCTCCCCAAGATGCATACCTTGTTTTTAAGTGGTATTTATGGCTTTTCCTCGCTCTTTTTTCCTTGGATCTTAGAATCCTCCTATGGTTTGCTTGTGGAAGTAGCTTGAGTTGATGAGGTCATGGGCACAATTGATATAGAAGTGGGCTTTGGTGGGTCCACTTCATTTTGTGCCCTGGCTTTCTTATCTTCTTTATTATTGGGCTTCTACTTAGGCTTCTTCCTATGCTTGGTTGAGGATTTTTGGTTGTCATTTGTTAGTTATGAGGAAGAAGCTATGACATTAGCCATGATGGGAGGTCATTGTGTTATTGTAAGGGTTCGTTGGGTTGTGGTTGGCTGGGGTAACCTAATGATAAGAGGCTCCCTAAGAGATGTAGGTGGTGGTATCCTTATAACAAAAGGGGTTCTTGATTTAGAAAAAGTTAAAGAGCCCCTTTCATTGTGAGGGGGTACCAAATCATAAGCAATTCCCTTGTAGGTCTCTAATTATAATCAATGTTGAATGTTGATATAATGTATGAGTGCTAATTGGCATTCAATGAGTTCGTGTACATGTGCATCACTTGATTTTGGGGTTGGACAAGATTAGATACATCAAGGATCAACTCAGCCCCATCTATCATCTATTGTAGGTGATCCTTCAGTGTGAGGTAGAAGTTGGTGTCATGACCAAGAAATTGATGGTAGTGGTAGAAGCAGTTGAGCTTCAAATACTTAGGCAACTAGGGATTATCCTTGGTTGCTCAAGTGGGACCCTTGGCTATCTCACATAGCCTTTCATACTTTTTATGAATGGCTTTAGACATCTACTTATATTGGATCCTCTTACACTTCAACGGTTGATCCAAGAGCTTAAATGGCTTTAAAGGCAAGCTAGTATATTTTTTCCTATCCTTTCACTCAAAGCTAGGATTAGGAGCAATCGATGCAGTGGCCCTAGAAGTTGATGGTTGGTTATCATGATTATTAGTAGGGGTCCTGGGATAGTTTTTTTCTCAACCCTTGGTTAGTTGTTTTGGCTTCCTTAGCTATCGTTGCCATAGCTATGTTGTTTTTATTACCTCTCTCTTTGTACCTCCACATATGTTGGTTCTTGTATGCCATGTAAGCAAGGTCATGACTAGCTTCTATGGCATCCTCTATGTTTTTGGTCTAGGAGAATGCTTGACTAAGTGACCATGGTTCAAGGTAGTATAACTTAGACTTGATAAAATCATTAACCATATCATTGAATATAGCCAAAAGGTGGGTTTTGGCTATAGGCTTTGGTATCTTGTTTAGTAGACTATTCCATCATTGGATGAACTTTTGTACTAGTTCAAGTGGCCCCTACTTAACCTTTTATAGTTGGTCAAGTATGGTATTAGGCTTCAAGTTGTACTTGAAGTTGTTAATGAATAGGGATATTGGGTCTTTGAAAGAGGATATAGATCCTCTAGGTAAGGCATGGTAACAGTCAAGTGCTTTCCTTGTCAAGAACATAGGGAAGATCCTCATTATGGTGTGTGGTCATGATTGTAATAGCAAGCACTTAGATCAAAAGGTTATAAAGTGAGTGTTGGGATCACCTTCTTCGTTGAACTTGTTAAATTGAAGGATATGGACACTAGGAGGAACCATTAATGGTGGGACCATAGGACTAATGGGATCATCCTAGTAAAACTTCATAATCTTGATGCTTTGAGTTGTAAAGGCTTTAAGCCTCTTCAACTCTTTGGTTAGGTCTTGGATCATTTAGAAGGCCTAATCCAATCCTTGTGGTGTCCTTATTGTCTACGAGGTTTACAAAAATGGTTGTGGCATTTTTTGGGAGGTCTATGAACTCATAATCAATTATAAAATAGAGGAGAAAGACATTTGTGCTAGTATTTGGGGCATGAACAAAACAATGGGGGTATGTGACCCTTGGGTTACCTGAGGTTCCATGGTGGGCTCCACCTGATTATTCAATGGGTTGGTGGTGGTGACAACCACTGAAGAAGGTCATATGGACCATGGCTAGGTGGAAAATGGCATAGATAAGTGGAATGTGATTGACTGTCGCATCGATTGTGTTTGGTACATAAAAATGAATAGTGTGGGACCAAACATCGTTGGGTAGGAAAGGGTAGAGGATGGTGGCATTTGGCCCATGGAGGAGACAAAGGGGTTAGAGGAGGGCACTGTTGCCTTTGGGGTTGTTTGTTGGAACAACCCACCTAGGATGTTTTTGGGCTCGAATTCTACCCTAAACTCATCCTCCTCTTCCTATTGATCCTTCAATATGTGCTTCTCATCATCTTCATCCATCTTAATTAGTTGAGATAGGATATTGGCATAGACATCCATCAGGGGTATCTGGTCATACTGGGAAGGAATATATTCCTTTCCATCTCAGTGTATGAGCTCATACTCCCTTTTGGCTTCTGCTTCCACACGTGGAATCAGCATGCTAGCCTAGATTTTGGCATAAATGTAGTTATAATGATATTCATTTATGATCTAAAATTTAAGACTTTGCCCCATAAGCCTCAAGGACCACCTAAACTTGATCACAGTAGGGTCCTTGGGGTCATATACCCTCATGGCCTACTGGTCAGACTCGTTGTCAGTGAATGTAAAAGGAAATTTGGTTGCTTGTTGGAATGACATGGTAGAAAAGTGCTAAAATGGCTAAACAAGATTGTAAAAGGCGATATAAAGTGAAAATTCCAACAAGTGGAATTTAGAAAGGCTAAGAAAAGAAAAAATGGATGAAAATGGATTACTTACTATAAATAGTAAGTGGTTGCCAAAAGGGGTATACCTCTTTACTAAAAATGAAAAAAAGATGGTATCACACTCCACCCACTCCTAGCTTCCTAGCTACACCTATGCTAGGGTGAAGCAAGGGGGAAAGAGAGGGGGTAAGATGGGAGGCCTTACACCTTTCTATCCAATGTGGGTATAGGGGAGAGGGGTTGAAACCCAAAGTGGAAGCTTTGACTTTCCACCAAAAGATGGCTTTGGAAAGCTGCTAATTTTTATAGCAAGGGGGATGGGTATTTGGGTGTTAAATCTACCAACGTTGGAAAAACAAAGAAACTTTTGGTAGCAAGAGGGGTATGGGATCCACGTTGGCCTTGGGCTTTGAAATTCATATTGGGTGTTGTGAAAATCTAAAACCTAAACACCTAAAACTTCCACTCTAAGGCTTTTGTTGTAGAGGTATGAATGAAAATGTTGGTTGATGAGAAGAGTTCAAAAGGTTTATTGTAAAAATTAAAGATTTTAAGAAGGAAAGAAATGTTAACAATGGGAAAAATAGATTTTAACATAGAAATTGGATGGAGGCCCTCCTTCTAGTGCTAGAAAAACTATTGTAGCTGAAAACCTCCATTGCTGGAGGAACCAAGGATTTCCAATGACATAGTTTTTAACCTCAAATCTCTAGTTCCTCTACAAAAAATGAGATACTTGGTACCCTAGATGGTCCAAAAAATAACTCAGGGACTTACAAAATGCAAAATGGGGGTAATAAGAATGAAATGAAAAATATAGATCTTAAATAAAATGCACAAAATGCAATGAACAATAAAACTTGCATGCAAATAAAGTTGTAATATTTATTTAAAAAGAATAAAGGGGGTATGAAAATGTGTATAAGATTAACTGAAGAAGTAGGGAATTCACTAGAATGAGGGTTTATAATTTGTTAAAGCTTCTACAATCCACTCCATGATCCAAATGTTCTACCAGTCTGAATGCTATTGAACCTTCACTACTACCACACCAAATCGACAACGTTATTGATGCAGGGGGATGAGAGGTATGAGGAATCTTGGCTAGCCAAGTGAGTAATGCTAGAAGTTTGGGTCCCTAGATGCATAGCATAGACACACAATTCCTATAGATCTCAAAGTGGGGATGAGAAGCTATGGGGGTTCAACACTATGGGGGTTTGAGAAGATTTGTTTTTGTAAGGTTGCAAGAGATCTTAAGCATCCAAAATGCCAAAGTGTGCAAATGTGAAAAGTCTAGAACCTATAAATGGTGTAAGGGATTAGGTTTTATAGGATTTTTATCCAATAATTTGACTACAGATTGGCTACAAAGTACCAATAAATGGTTGACAAATTTGCTACAAATTTCTGCTACACTCAAGTGAGGTGGGTGTTCAAATCAAGTGGGGTTACCATATATAATAGGTTTCATACCCTCATGGTCATCCCATTTACTAAAAATAGTAAATAGGAATTTTATCCATGTTGGCTTTGTCCACCCATGCTGGGCCTTCCAACTACAACATTAACATGCATGATCCTTGTTGAAGTTGGTGCATGTGTTGAGATCTTGACCATGAACTATTGATGTTGAGGGGATGAAGTGTCAATGCTAGAGGTGATGTATCAATGCTAGGGGGTGATGGTCATACCCTCCACACTAAGCATATATGATTTCATACCCTCCATGCTGAGCATAGATACTATCATCCCCCTCCACATTAGGGGTAGGTGAGTTTTACCCCCATGTAGGTGTCTTCAATGTAGAAAATGCTATACCCCCATGAAACCCACCAAAACGCAAATTTTTGAATCCAAAAAGGCATTTTTAACCCCTCCAAGCCCAAATATAGACACTATGTGACTCTTTTCACTTAGAGAATGAGGCTTCAATGACTTTTGAGGCATTTTTAGCTCCAAAAGTATAAATTATGTGAGATTTCACCTCTTGGGTTGTAATATTCACATTTACAATGAAGTTTCACCTTGGATTTCATGGGATAAGGATTACAAAGGTTACAACATGACAAGTTGGTGGTGTTTTAGAGCTATCTATTACAGCTAGTTGATTATGTCTTTAGCCACACCTTGCATAAAATCAATCTTATCAAGGGTGTCTACCCATGGTTTCATGCACAATGTGGAGGTTGAAGTAGTAGCCTGAGGCTTTGGAGCAATAACAAGCATAATAAGTAATTAACAACTGTGACCAAGAATAAATATGAAAAATAATATATACAACATATCAAACCAAAAATCACAAGTACCTAAAAGATCCTTTGGTGTGATGGTAGTAGGTTCACCTAGGTGTGAATCCTCAAACAAGTCATCAAAGCTATTCAATGGAGGATTGGATAGACCCTCATCTTCATGATGCTGTAATTATTCTTCTTCTTAATGCCTTCATTCTTCCTTAGTTGCCACTACTACTATGGTTTCCTATTCCTATTACTTGCCTACAAGAATAGGAACCAAAAAATATAGAACAACTTAATAAATTTTTCCTAAGACAAAACCATAACTTAACTACATTACTTAAAAGATAACTTTAAAAAAAATTAATAGCAAAAAAATCAAACAAATAGAATGTACCTTTAACATCATGATGCACATACTTAAGTTTAATGATTAATATTCATTTTAAAGACTCCTCAACAACTAGTGTTATCTCATCAATTATAGGCCTCTTAAGTCTTGTTATAGCTAAACCCTCAACTTCGACATGTAACTCCTTGGCCTTTTCCATGTTTCCTTACTTAACTTGGGGCTCTCTCCCCATGCTATCAAGGGATGCACAACGATTACCATCAATTTCCATATGTAGGGGGGGGGGGGGGGGGGNGTGGGGCTGGACATCTTGTCTTTTGAAGATGAACTAATGATTGGGTAGCAACGTTTGATGCTTTGGTTTACGTGCCTGCATGGGGAGCCGGTCCAATGGATTCGCATCATGCATGTGAAGTATCGATGTTGGGAGGCAAGGGTGCAAGATTCTAGACATTGGCAGGCACTCTGCCGACACACGCGGGTGATGCAAACCTTGGGGTGATTGGACCTTGAGCCATGCAAGATGCTGATGGCCAAGTACCCATAGGTGGTCGGATGGTAGCAAATTTGGAGGGGGTGGCTCCCTGAGAAGATCAAGATCTTCCTCTGGTTAATGTGGTTGGACGTGCTGGTAGTGCATGCTTTTCTATGCAGAAAAAGCCTCATTCAAGATGCCACCTATCCCTGATGCAACGTTGAGCCTGAGACAATCTAGCACTTTATTTCTGACTACACATACATGCATGCCATGTGGCTCACGGTGGGGATGACCTTCCCGATGTGCCTCACTAGTGATTCTTGGGCCACGCTACTTTTATAGGTAGTGTGAAAAGCAAGAAATCACATTGTTTTTCACTAGGATAGGTTGCCCGCCCCCCCCCAACGGCTAGTTTTCCAAGCTCTCTACACGTGGAAGGAAATTGAGGCGGTGATGGAAGTCACGCCAATGTTTGAACTAGACTATGCCATGTTTCAAGAGGACGAGGAGCTCTGGTAGATGGTGACATAGTGCAGCTGGTGTGACCCACTACAGCATTTGGTCGGGGACCCAGATCTAGCTGACGATGCTTTACCAAACCTATTTTTGAGGGTGCGAGGTTACCATCATAGAATCCTCAATCGCTAGCTGTCTTGGGGCCTAGGCCATTGAAGAGGTCATCCTACCTTCCACACGTGGTCTGCAAGATGTGGAATTATTTTTTGAAGGGCTCATGCCATGCACACAAAGCCGATAGGTGCCCAGATCCTCTCTACCCCATCTTTGGGCCCATGCGGTAGATCTGGTGGACATATTTTTTGTCCAATTTGGCAATAGCTCCAAGATCTAGGGCATACACTTTGCATTTCTACATTGCCTAAAATGTGATTACTAGGTTAACCTTCCCCATTTTTTCCTAGCAACCCTTCAACTTAAATGACACGACCGCCATTCAAGGTTAATCTTAGCCTTGTGGTGGGGGTTAGAGGGGGGGGGGGGGGGAGGGGGGGGGGGGGGAGGGGGGGGGGGGGGGGGGGGGGGGGGGGGGGGGCAAAACCTGTCATCATCCCATGGTGCCCCCCTACGGGGGCCCCCATTGTTGGCCCCCCTATCCCTATAGCTTCGACCAGCCAAGGGAATTGCTAGACCCTGCTAGCAACAACCTTCACGTGGAAGTGACGAACCTAGCGAGAACAGTGCCCCCCTACCAGCCATGCTGGGCTAGAATCCCCCTATTGGAAACCTCTGTACATAGTATGAATTGGAACGAGGAGCTCCGACAGGCCACACAGAGGGATGTAGCTGAAGCACATGAGGCTGAACGATGGGAATGGGAGGCCAAATGGCATGAAATCCTTGCACAGGCCCAGGCCAACTTGGAGGCCCAGTTTTATGAATGGGAGTAGGAGAGGGTGAGGTAGCAAGACCTCATGGTTGACGCTGCCCAGGTCTGGTTAGTGGATGAACTCTGGGTCCAAGTGTGGGAAGAACTGCTATAGGAGGAAGCTGCCCAAAGGGAACTTGAAGAGGGAGTGGGTGGAATAGTAACACATGCAGGAGGAAGAGGAGCAACGATAATGATAGTTTGATCAGGCACACGAGCATAGTGCTCGACAATGGCTTAGATGGGGGTGATTCCCATACCTCATCCTAGACATCAGTGGTGATAGCTCCTAGGGAAAGCTCAGGCGCCACATCCGTTAAACCTTTGCATGTTTCCATCCTAATGGAGGAACTTCGTCAGCTAACCAAAATATGCAGGAGTCAACCATGAAAGGTATCCAGTAGGCCACTAGTTTCGTGGACATAGAGGACCATCGAAACATGTTGGACCTCCTGCATGAGCTAGAGCACCCACACTACGCTTGCCATCGGCTATCAATGAACCCCTAGGGGGGATGTTATTTCGGTCTGCAAGCATTGCTTGCCCCTTTCATCATCGTCATTTATTCTTTTGCCTTTTTTCCCCCACACTGTCTCAGGTGCATCCCCCTGATGGATGGGTGATGCCTTCCCATCCTTGTCAAAGGCCCCCCCTTCTTTCCCAGTTCCCGATGCCCCCTTAAGTTCGGGGAGGTGCCCCCCCTATTTTTTTGTTAATGCCCCACCAAGGCATTTGTTGGGTTTTCTGAGGGGTTTGTGGTTTTGGCATGACTCTTGGGGTGTTGGATTGTTTTTGTGACTTGGGGTTTTTCCCCCACCCATTGAGGGCCATTGCTGATGACCCATGGTTTGTAATTTCCTATACTATATTCTGTCAGTATTATACTCCTAAATATTTTCTCAAAAAAAAAAAAAGATAGCAATTCATTCACATCCTCTATTGGATCTTAGGCCTACATGGTCAAAATAAGATGTCTTACCCAAGGCTTAGTAAGTTGGGATGGGTCCTGATTCACCCATCGCTCATCCTTCCTTAGGATAGGGAACTCTACAAATCTCCTTAGGTATGCTGCAATGAATGTGAAATATAGATGATACTTCATCATGAGATTGTTCCAGAGTTGTAGGATTTTCCCATGTAGCCAATAAACCAAATTGGCAACCCAGTTAAATTAGGCATCGTTGGTAAGGATCTTCTTAATGATCCATGCCTATTCAACATCCATTTTCTTTCCTTGCCATAAAAATTTAGGAAATGCCTAGGATTAGAATAGAGGATAACTCTCTCTAGCCTCTAGAACTTAGAACTATCGTAAAGAGAACCCCTTATAACCACGACAAGTGTTTAGCCACTACTCCACTTCCTTTTGGTGATTTGCTTCCTTCCCTACTTTGGTGACAATCATCATGCCCTCATTAGGGATACCAAAGAGGTCACTAAAGATGGATTCATTAATGGCCAAAGTAATAGTTACACCATGGACATAGATGATGAACTTCTTAACTCATTTTCTAAAGGAGTCGATGATGTTCATCATCTCTATAGTAGGAACGAGTGGGCTTGGGACCATGAAGAGATCAAGCAAGCTAGAATGGACAATCCTTGCTTAAATAGCCTTAGATGCCTAGTTAGCCAAGTAGTACTGTATAGGTTCCACACCATCAAACTTGAGGATTAATGTCTCCTCAGTGCATCCTAAAGTGGTTACTATAACTTCAAATGATGGCACAACCTATACAACATAACTAAAAAATGATGCATTAGTCTTGACATAGGTGCATCATGTCAAACAAAATATAATAAATATAACCAAATTAAAACAATATTAGTGTATCCATTTAAATAACCAAAGCTTAAATAACTCAAGGACCACATGACTAGAAAAATTTTGGCATTAGGATAACCAAAATAAAAATGTAAAAATACTCACTTTGCCTAGATGATGAAGGAAACATAGGAACTCTAGGAGAGGGATCCACTTCTACATCACAAGGTGGATTCTCCCGCCAACTATGTATCATTCCATTGGCTAGACACCTCTATTAGGCCTTAGGATGGCATTTGATGTAATTTTCAAAATCATTCTTCAATTGTTCCATCATCTCAAGTCTCACTATTGGGCTTTTGGTAGACACCTCCAATTTTGTTTAGGCGAAGCGTAAAAGATTGTCACCCTTGATTAATCCTTGATAATTTATCCTATACCTATAGGTGATTGAAACAATGAAAATAATTTAACTTAATTACATGATAGAGGAGAAATAATGATAAACTAAAAATAAAGTTTTAATAATTACATGTACCCTTCTATATGGTAGAAAATGCTAGGGGGTTCTAATATAGTGTGTGCACATTGTGGCCAACCATAAAAGTGTTGTTGGTGTTGTATTGCCTGAATTTAGGCATCTTCCAAATTTTTGATAATTTATGAATTTCGACAATGATCACGTCATTATGTGTTTCACCCTCTACATAAATCTTAGGATCATCAACTATGAACATGACAATCATACTAGAAGAGCGAGGCAAAAAGGGTTTCCACAATAATAGTCATTGTATGGAATGCTAAGTGTGACCAAATCATCACATTGAAGTTTTGTAGCAAGTAGGTTAGAAACTCCTTTGCCCTTGGCCTAAACCACAAAGAATGATGTTCTAACTCCATGTTGGGAGGTGGAGTGTTGGACCCTAGAACATGAATACAACGTAGGTGCCTCACTAGCTCAAATCACTCTTTGGAAAAGTTTCAAGAAACCCCTACACCACCCAAAAAATGACCATCACAACCTTGTATAAACCAAAATTAAAACTTCACAATGCTCAAATACCAAGAATCTTACAATGATCATGTCAACATTTTCACATGGACATAACAAAATTTACAATTTTCAGCCTTTACAACCAAATAACATTGCCAACCAAAGAAAAAAAACTATACAAAAATACCATATGGAATAGTTCATGCTTGAATGAAAATAACATTTTATAACCGAAAACATGAAAATGACAGTTTACAACCAAAAATATGAAAATGACAATTGGAGCCAAAAACATAAAATAACAATTTAGAACTAAGATTTTGGTTTACATGTTAAAGTGCCATTCTTAGGAGAAACTCAAAACACAACTGAAGGCCATAACCAAAATTTTCCAAAACTCCAAAACAACACCAAAATTATAGAAAATGACTATAGTAGATGACTAGTAAATAACATCAAAATTTTTTTAATTAGACTAAAATCACTTCTAAACTCTTATTAACACCTCAAACACTTCCTAGAAACCTATGATGTTGATGGAAAATTTTTTCCAAAGTGTCAACATTGCTCATCTTCACAAGGGTAAAACTATAGTAGCCCTAAAACCTTATTTTCCATTAGTTTGCCAAAAATTCATAAAAAATTAACTACCTATCAAAATTTGATAATTCCATAGCTATTGGAATCACTAAACCATAAACTAAATCCAAAACAAGAAAATACAAAAAATACTAGCCATTTTCATAGAAAAAATGCAAAATTAGCCTAAAACATGATTGTAATAGCCAAAACCCTATTTCACACAAGTTTAGAAAAAACTTCATCAAAAATTAACCACAAATCCAAATTTGATGATTCTATAACCGTTGGAATTCTTGAACAATAAACTAAAAATCAAAAATCATAAAACTAAAAATTTCATAATAGTTTGTTGCAAAAAAATACCAAATCTACACTAAAAAAATGGCTATAAAATTGAAATCGATTTAACACTGCCTCACGGAAGTGCTCCTAAAAATTAATCATAAGGTAGAATTTAGGGGTTCAAGAACAAAATCAATCAAAAAATACTAAAAAATAATGCTATATACTTAAAAAATTAAAATTCCCAACCATTTTCATGCGAAAAAAATTCAAAAGTGATGTTGCTTTTTGAAAGGGAAAAAGTAGAAAACACATAGAATTCATGTAAACAAAATTTACACCACAGTGTAGAGTTAGCCCAAAATCCTAGTAGCACCAAAAAATTGTAAACATGACCTATACCTATCATAGGAATTTTACAAAATTTCAATCCAAATAACACTCAAGCCTAGATCTATGAAAATACCTTGGTTCTAGGCTAGAAATTGCAAAAATTATCATGAAAATGGTTCGGGCTGTGTACCTTGGATACACAAATGTGGAGACCCATTTAATAAACAACCATGGAAGTTGAGAGAGGCCATGGGCTACTACATATGCCTCTTCCAAAGTAAGGGTTTTGCTAGTAGAAGCCTTTCTTCTGAACATGATGAAGACTAATAAAGAAAAATGCTAAAAATCCTTGAGTTTCTAGATGTTCTAGGATAGCTACGTTGGCCTCTTGGTGAAGAATACCTTGACTATACTAAAGGCTAATGGAAGAAGCAAAGGTAGTCATAGAGCTCTAATCCTAGGTGCAGAAGCTTGGAGTGATAGAACAAGAATGATTTTTGTAAGGTTCAAGCATGAAAATCAACCTTAAACCTAGGTGCCTATTGTGAAAACCTTGGTTTTGACAAAGCACATCCACAATTCCCACTTAACTTAGTAATGAAAATTAGAAAGTGAGACTAAATTGTATGTGTGGGAATCCATTCCATCCAAACTTTCTAAATCAGGATGGACCCCAATAGGTGTCCAAGAAATAAGCCAAGAAAAAGATACTACGCTAGGAATTGGGCATCCCATACTAACTGTGCTGGGTTTTAAACCCTTAGGAGCCTTGGGATAGATTCCAAATCCCATAAACCTAGTCTCTAATCCTACATCTATGCCATAAAAACTTATGCTTTAGTTAGGAAACTAGGTGTTAACATGGGTGTAAACTAAGTTGCAAGAAATCACCAAACTCATGATAAAATTTGTCATTTTAAGTGACTACACTGACTTAGAGAGTGACTACACTAACTTAGGGCCTGACTACACTAGCTTAGCATAGTCAAATGGGAAATCATGCCTTCTACCACCTCCTAGAAGCCCACCTAAACTGTGCTTTAACCCATGAGATCTTATGAGAAAAATTAATAGCTAGGTGTTGAAATTAGGAGTCGCCAAGCACCGAGAAAGCTTTAAATCTCATCAAAAACTGGTTGTTGTGGGTGACTACACTAGCCATGAGCATAACTATACTAGCCTAGCATAGTTAGAATGGAATAAGCTTCTTCCCCACTCACCAAGCTTCCAATCAACACTAGAACATCCATGCCATGTTCCCAAATCCTACCTAGAACTTTTGGTAGCTCTAAAACTTCATGAAATTTACTCAAAGGTGTTACAAATTAATGGAAAATTTTGACTACACTAGAAAAGCCTGTGACTACACTTTTGTAGCATAATCAAAATGTAGTCAAATGGGATTAAGTATCCAAACAATAATAAACCTTCAAATTATCATTCCATAACTTCTACACGTTTCCAAGATTCCTGATGACTCTAGATGGTCAACTACTGAAATAAAAATCCATCCAAAACATATATTCCAATGCTAACTATGCTAAGGACAACATGGATACACTAGGCCAGTGTAGTTACTAGTGAAGCCCAATGTAGTCCACATGGCGAACCTCAAAATAGTTCATGAATAAGTCAAATCAACTTCCTGGAAATCCTAGAACCTTATTGGAGCTTTCTAAGACTACAAAACCCTTGAAATCAAGCCAAAACCCATTATTTTTCATCCCAAACCCCTCAACTATGCTAAGGATAGGCTAAACTATGCTAGCCTAGTGTAGTTAAGAGGTATGTGGCTTCTCTAGGATCCAAGCGACCACTAGAACTGATAATCTCAATAACAAAAACTTGGCTAGGAACACTAGTAACCCTTTAAACCCATAAGCATGGTTGATTAATGATGGAAACTCACCTAGAATCAAGATTTATGTGTGACTATACTGGAGGAGCCCGTGACTATGCTGGCCCAATGTAGTCATGTTTTGTGGCAAGGTTGACCAACATCATACCACTTTGCATAGCCCAAAACTTGACTTGGAAGTCCAAAACCTTGTTCAACTTTACCCAACTACAATTCAACCTTATTTTAATAATGAAAACACCAAATTCCTATCAACTATGTTGAAGTCATGCATGACTATGCTAGCCCAATGTAGTCTAGTGAAAAATCACTTTTGTTGACTCATTTTGACCTTGGATAGTCAATTCAATCCTCCCAAGATCCTACACTATCCTATGGAGCTAATAGAGCATTAGTTCCAACCCTGAAATCCCATGAATTTTTATGTCCCATGTGTTTACATTGAGGCCTACCTTGACTATGCTAGCCTAGTGTAGACTCCAATATTAATGCTAATTCTAGCTTCTAGAGGGTGAAAAAAAGTCAAAATGCACCAATCTTAAATCCCAACACCTTGCGCTAGCTATGTGAACCATTAGGTATTCAAAAGTGGCCATATTGAACTTGGGTAATTGCCCATCAATGCTAACTACACTAGGGTATGCATGACTATGCTCGGCCAGCGTAGTTACTAGTAGAGCCTAGCATAGTCACAAGAAAAGATGTCAACTTTACCTTGAAAAAATCCTAAAATGACCTCATCAGATGTTCAAACTTACCTATCATCATTATAGCCCCTTACCATGGCTCATTAAGGCCTAAAACTGGAAAAATCCAACCTTTTTAAACCAATATTTTCCTTGCTTTATCATACATTTTCATCTTGACTAATTTGGCCTTATTACATGGTTTTTCTACTTATTTTAACCTTGCTTCACACTAATGATGATTATGGATCATTAATTACACTTTAGTTTCACTGTATCTACCTTATTGTCTTCATTATGGCTTTAGTAGACTTTGTTTAGCCTCTAATTTATGTTGATTAGCCACCATTTAACACCATATGACCATCATATGACCCACTAAGGCCTAAAATTGGCAAAAATGTAACCTTAGTTGACCATATTTGGCCTTACTTTTCATACTTTCATCATGCTTTAACTTGTTTTGACCTTGTTGAACCTTTATTTGACTTTGTGTGGCCTTTATTCCATCTTATTTTTCTTCACCTACCTCTTATAGCCTTGGTTGATCTTGTTTGCATTCTATTTGACATTGAAATAGCATGTGTTTTCATAGTTACTAAGATATTTTATAGCATTTTGAAATTATTTACTTATTTTTACCCAAGTGTCACTTAATGCACTTATTGTGGACATGCAGGACTAGAATATGGATACCTGGGAGAAAATCAATTTGCCTTTGAGCCTAAGTGATCCCCAAGGTAAGGTTGAATGGTGTATTGATCCTAATTAGCTAGATCTTGAACCTGAGAGTCTTGTCAACTGTATAGTTTCTATAGAGAAAACTCTAGAATGGCTTGAAAACCTAGTCAAAACCCTTGACATTGAAGCTAGTGACATTATTGAAGTCTCTCTAGTTGAGGTTCCTATCATGACACACAGTGGTAAGGAGAAAACCATGAGACCAAGTTCTCATTGGAACCTCAGCAGGCTCATGACATCACCAAGGTCCTACAAGATAACATTAAGGGCTTTGCCTAGTCATATGAAGATATGCCAAGTTTGGACCAACACCTAGTGCAATACGACATCATACTTGATCCTAGAATTTCATCAATCAAGCAAAAAGCTTATAAGATTAAACTCAATTTAGCCATGGAAATTCATGATGAAATTACAAAACTATACCAAGTTGGTTTCATTAGAGTTTTTGATTATGTAGAATGAATGTCCAACATAGTGGTAGTCCCTAAGAAAAAATGGGAGTATATGCAATTGCATCAATTTTTGAGACCTAAATAATGAAATTATCAAAGATGATTTTCCTTTGCATAGTATTGATCAACTTATTGATACTACTACTAGGCATGCCTTATTATCTTTTATGGATGGATTCTCAAGATACAACTAGATTAGGATTAACCCGGAGCATTAACTTAGTATAACCTTTATAACTCCTTGGGGTACCTTTTATTACACCATGATGCCCTTTGGCCAAAAGAACACAGGATCAATTTACCAAAGAGCTATGACACATATCTTTAGTGACTATATGCTAGGTTTTCTCAGTGACTATGTAGATAATATAGTTGTTAAGTTTAGAGTGGCCAACAACCATGCGCATGACCTTGATCGACCTTGTGCTTAAATGATGTCTCAAATATAAGATTAGAATTAACCCTAAGAAGTGTGTCTTTAGCATCAAAATCAATAAGATGCTTGGCTTAGTAGTAATTGAAGCAAGGATATATGTCAATCTTGACAAGGTTAAAGCCATATCCAACTTGGTGATACCAACGAACCTTAAAGAGCTTCAAGGACTGCAAGGTAGATTATAATTTATCCATAGGTTCATTTCTAGGCTCATGGATAAGCTACAACCCATGCAACACTTTCTTGAGAAAGTAGTTCACTATGAGTGGATGGCTTAATGCCAAGAAGCCTTTGAAAACCTAAAGCAAGATTTGGAACAACTACTGATGGTCTATCAACTACAAAAGGATAAGCCCTTTTATATCTACCTTGCTATCTCTAATGCATCCATTGCCTCTCTACTATATTAGAAATGAGATGATGGATCAAAGTTAACAATATAGTACCTCAGTCATGCATTGATAGCCTATGAGACTCGATACATCGAAGTGGAGAAGTATTGTTTAGCACTAGTCTTCTCATTGAAGAAGTGAAGACACTACCTCTTTCAAAGCTAGGTCAATGTCATTTGTAAAGACAATGTATTTAGAGCCATAATGACCAATATCTATGAAAGTAGCCATATAGCCTATTGGGAAGCCATAATATTAGAGTTTGACCTTGATTATGTCTCCCAAGCCTTAAATAAAGGTCAAGCTATAACCAGAAAACTCACTACTTTCCATATTGATTACCATGTAACCATTGACCTTGAGTTCCCCAATAAGTATGTCAACATTGTTAGCCAAGTGCCCAAGGGCTATGAGGCCATTTTGAACTTTTATGGAGCTTCAACTACCCATGGAGCTAGTGCCATTACCATCATAACACTCCTATCTAGTGAAATGCAATCGTTCACTTACTAGTTGAAGTTTCCATATACCAACAATGTAGTGAAGTATGAGGGTTTGATTAAGGAAACGATGGTAGCTTATGACCAAGGAATACAATGCTTAATGATCAAAGGTGATTTACAACTTACGGTCAACCAAGTAATTGAGGTTTATGCATGTAAAGCCAAACATTTGTAACCTTACTGTGACCTAGGAAAGAAACTGATGCAACAATTTATAGAAATCAATATCCAACATGTACCTGGAACTAAGAACATGCTAGCCAATGCCATTGCAACCTTAGTTCTTAGTGTAATGCTTGATGTGTTTAGCAAGTTACCTTCCTTAACTATGAATTGTGCTATTTTCATCACGCAAGACATTGAAGACAACTTCATAGCCTCCATTAGTACCATCCCTCTAAGGGAATGGTATGATGATATCAAGTTTTACCTCATGCATGATGAACCTCCACAAGCCTTGACTATTACTTAAAAGGATGTTGTATGTAAATGATCAAAATAGTATGTCAAAGTAGGTGATAACACATTATGTTGACAGTATTATGATGGCATATTTATAGTGTGCTTAGGCAAAATCAAACCCCACATAGTCCTAGAGCAAGTTCAGAAGGATGTATGTGGGGGACATATAGGACCTAGAGCCATGAACACAAAGATTAGATGGTTGCACTATTATTGGCCCTATATGGAAAGTGACTACCTGTAGAAGGTTAATATTTGTGACACTTGCCAATGACATAGCAACCTTATAATATACCACTAATTGAGTTACATACCACTTAGATAACTTGGTTGTTTTAATGATGGGGGTTGGATATCAATAGACTCATGATGCATAAGTCTTCCACAGAGCATAACTTTATCATCACTACAACCTAATACTTTAAAAAGTAACTTGAAGATATTCCTATAAGAAAGATAACATCTCAACAAGTCTATAGATTCATACTAAATAACATAGTAGCCCATTTTNGATTCATACTAGATAACATAGTAGCCCATTTTAGTATACCTATGATAATAGTCATAGATAATGAACCATAATTTAGTAGCCAAGAAATGAAAATTTTTTGTCATGAGCTAGGCATTAAGCATTTCTTCTCATCACCATATTATCCTTAAGCTAGTGGCCAAGCTTAAGAAAGAAATAAGGCCATTATAAATATGCTCAAGAAGATGCTAAACAATAACAAATACAAGTGACACAAGTAACTTGCCTATGCACTTTGGGCCTATTGAACCACATTCCAAATTGCAACTTGTGTAACCCCGTATAGCCTAGTTTATGGTTCTGACGTGGTTTTACCTCTTGAAATGTAGGTGCCATCACTCTGATTAGCCCTATCAGACTTCATCAATGATTAGCAAAACAAGGAGCTATGCATCATGGATCTAGACTCAATGGAAGAGAAATGGGTGAGAACACTTGCTCTTGTTGAGTGGTACTAGGATAGGCAGAAATGGTAACATTACCATGAATTGAACAAGCACAAGATCATGGAAGGAGACCTAGTTCGCAAAGTGGTTGATGAGCATGTAGACAAATTCTCAACCAAATAGAAAGGGCCTTTATTGGTTACTAAGGCCTATAGCAATAAAGGATTCAAAATGGCAAACATAGATGGAAATAATTTGGCTAATTTTATCAATCATTCTTGCCTAAATCCTTACTACATGTAGCCTGTGAGAACCAACAATTGGCATTGACGACCTTTGCAACCAATGACATGTGAGCTTGCATGACCTCTTTCCATCTTTTTGCACAATAGATGAATTGTCAAACTTTATGACATTTGTAACCTTTGGTAGCCTAGTTTGTTGATCATTTTATATGGCCTTATGGATTATCATGTAACAACATGTTTTCTTTGTCTTATGTCTTGTTCTCTTAGAGTTGTGCTTACAGGATGAAGCCCAAAGTCATCATAGAGGTGAAACTCATTATGGTAGCAAGTCACCATGTGACATTGATGCACCAGATTCAATGAGTTTTTCTTGTCATGCCAAGAGTTCTTGTTTCACATTATTACCATTACCACTCATTGAGCCCAGCCCCATAACCTAATTATAACCTTCCTCACCGTAAATGACTATGATTACCAATGTTTGATACTCATGCATTATGATCATATGACATCTCTTTGGCATGCTTCACCATCAAGTTTATTTAATGTAACACATCTTTCTCAAGGAGAAAACCAAATGAAAACTAGCCTTGGTAATGAAACCCAATGAAGGTTTCACCCCATGAAAAAAGAGAGGGGGAGAAAATTTCCAAGAAGAAGAATGTCAAATGAAACCAAAAAAGACAAATTGATGACTCCAAACATAAGGTAGGAGCCTAATGATCAAAGAAATATTGGAGTAAGATTTTGGTTCTTC
Source organism: Gnetum montanum (assembly GCA_015680685.1). Lineage (NCBI taxonomy): Eukaryota > Viridiplantae > Streptophyta > Gnetopsida > Gnetales > Gnetaceae > Gnetum > Gnetum montanum. The sequence continues at coordinate 301,288 of MNCI01023529.1, read as the reverse complement.
AAACACATTACCAAGTGAACAACACTTCAAAGCATGAAGTGTAAGGATTACATTGATTGACCAACATGTTAGTGCCATATCATAGCCATGGTATCAACATTTGGAACTCATTGTTAATCCTATGACTATTTCCCTATAGCCAATGATAGTCCTTACCCAAACCTTATCCCATCATATCACAAGCACTCTTTGGCATGGTTTAATACTACTAAATCAAGCACAAAGAAGGAACATTAGTGATGGACCTATAGTGGTGTTTTGTATATTTTGTCGATGTCTCTTTTGTCAATCCTCCAAACATCAACAAAGATGAACCAATGAAACACCACCAAGAAAATTCATGTTGCAATTTGTAACTTTTATCTTTCAACTTGAGGCAATATTTTCTTGTAAATGTAAGATTTATTATCCATGAGTTGCAGTCTTGCATACTTTAACTTTTGGAGCTGAAACATTCCTTAGAAGTTGCTATTGCCTCATTTACAAAGTGGAAAAATTCATCTTATGTCTATATTTGGGTTTGGGAAGGCTGAAAATTCCTTGGGAATTGCCAAATTTAGAATTTTCATGGGTTTTTGTAGACATATAGCCTCAACTACGCTAGAACCACTTACCCTAGTGTAGATGGTATAGGATTTTCATTTCCAAGAATAACCTAGCATAGTCACCAACAAAACCTAGCAGAGATGCATATATCCACCATTGTAATTATTGGGCTTTTCACTTTTCCAATAGTAGCCAGTGTAGTAATCCTAAGTCTTAGCAGTTGTAGCATGGCTAGTGTAGACATCATGTTTACAAGTAGTTTTCAATAATCTTAGCATAGTCCACCAAGGTTAGGATAGTTGAGATGATGCCAACATAGTCACAAAATTTTATTTACTATTTATAGTATTTAGATGGGCTTTGGTGGCTATGGTGTACCAAAACTTACTATAAATGATCACATACACTAAGAATTGTACCATTTACACTTGCAAATAAACATTAATCTACTAGTAATCATGACGGTGATGTACATAGCCTAAAAATTACAATCCCATAACCTATAAAAGCCAAATTTTAATGCCTTATTAGGGTTCTACAACTTGAAGGTAGTTCCACATTTTTGCAACTAAGAGAATTTTATAACCTTGAAACACGTTTGAGAGAAAATTGGTGTTACACTAGGCATTAGAGACTCTCAATGTGATACCATTGCATCAAGGGTGGAATACCATCCATGACCAAAGTTGAAGATTCCAGTGAAAACTAGCAAGAAGTTACTAGAAACTAGGATTGAGAAGCATTCAATTTATGGGGTTTGAGTTTAGAGCGTAACTTTCCATCACCAAAAAACTTCAAGCTCCATACAAGTGAACATCTTGTGCTACCAAATGCATAAGTCTTTACTTCCTGAACATTTCACTTCTTGAACTTGTGCATTTCCATTTCAATAAAGTTATAGTTCATTGTTATGCATATTTAAGTTCAAGTTTTAATATCTATGTCTATTTTCATTTTGGATTTACAATTTCATTTCTATTTCCATGGTTGTTTACATTTTCGTAAGTCCCTGGGTGATTTGCTAGACCATCTAGGGTGCCTTGAATATCCAAAAAATATTAGTATCAAGAAAAAAATATAAACATCTAAATCATCAAATAAATAATATTGAAATATCAAAATATTTAAATCAAATTCCACCACCATTCAACCACCAAATTTGTGAAAGCTAGTACCAAATTCTTAGTTGCAAATTATCAAAGTTAGGATGTTTAAGTTTTGTGCATAAAAATATTTTATCTAAAGTCAAAACCAAATTAAAATGTCTGTATAACTTTATTATTATTTCTTAGATTTGGTACCAAGATTAATCCAAATGTTGTCTCAATTCCTATCATTCACTATGTGCCCAAATGTCTCCTTTATTTGGCATTATTTAAAGATTAACATGACATGGAATTTACTATTGTAGATAGTGAAGGAAATTTAACACCCTACAATTATTTCAAAAACCAACTAGTTACTCCCTCCATGGTAGCTACACTAATCCAAATAAAGAAGTTGAGATGACATGTAAAATGTCAATTTTCCCAATGCAAACAAAAAATGTTAACAAACAAACATATATAAATTATCCAAATCTAGGTGGTAGAGAAATGTAATTGATCATGTATCACATATACAAATCAAATTTTCATCAATGATAACTTTCATATGTTATCAACTTTTGATAAGCCCTAAGTCTTAGATACATAGATTTTCAAATCCTAAAACCTACTAATTGATATTTCACTTTAAATTGATAGGTAAGATTCAAAATGGTAATTTTCTCTACACTAAAGGCTTTTAGTAATGGTTTTTGTTTTTCATTCCTCAATTTAATAGAACAAACCTACATTTTGGGAGTTGAATCATAGCATGTCAAATACTAATGCCTAAAATGGTCATTTTCTTCAGTATTCCTCATGTCAATGTTTCTATATGATATGTATGAAATGTCATGATCCCTAATGCAAGTTGCAAAAAACTTCATGATGATTGTACAACCACTAGAAAGAACTTCATAATCTACATTGCTATCACAAAAATATTTTCCTTCTAGATGTCAGACATTAAAGAAGAAATCAATTCCAAAAACTTCTAAAATGAATCAAAAACCCTAATGAATTAACTAAAAAATTTGACAAAATTTAACATAATTTAAATTCGATCAAAACTGAATAAAATTGATGATATAATAACAACATGATAGTAGAATCATGTATCTAGATCCAAATTACAAAATTATATATCACAAAAATTTATATTTATTAATACATGTCACAAAATACATTTTGTTAATCATATGCCATTGAAATAAAATGTGTATACCTTAAAGAATTCAAAATCCAAAAATAAGCATTGTACTAAATTTCCTTTCCCAACTAGAAGATTTACTAATAAAAATTCTTATATGATTAAGATCTCCTAATTAGGCTCCAAATCATAGATATAGAAGATTACATAAGCTTGGACTTGGCTCCTCTTCTATTTGATAGGATATTCTTCTTTGGCTCTATCTCAAAAATGTTAGTGAAGTGAATGGATAAAGGCTAATAGAAGGGTTGTTAAGTATTTATACTTACAAGGACATACTAAGAGTAAGCCAATGGATGAGTACTAGTGAATCACTAAAACCCAAAAGGAGATACATATAATCCAAAATTTTAAAATTAAAATATAAATGCTATTTCTAAAAGGATCTATGCCAACATTGGTCCTCCAAATAATGAGATGTTAGCCTAGTGATATGGGGCTTAGCTTAGTAACCCCATATCATAAGTTTGATTCTACTAGGTAGCACTAAGTTATAAACTATTATAAATCATAGGGTGTACCTATGTTTCACTTTGAATTTTCAAGACAATGAACTGTGATCAACATATAACTATCTAGGTGCCACAACTAGTCCATCCACAAAGTTTGAGCAAATTGCACATACACGCTAGTATTCATATGGGTGAGCATAGGGGTAGCTCGTCCCTCATCATTGGCGCCATTTCCAAGGATGATGTTAGTTATCTAAATTAGTTGTATTACACAAGATCATTGTAAAAGGGTCTTAACGATATATCTTTCATGAAGTATTCAAACATACACCACGAATCAACAACAATGTCTCACTCATGTGGAATTGATTATGAACCATGTAGCGTGACTATTCATTGGAGAAATAATGAATTATACAATGAAGAAGATTAAAGTGATCCATCTTATGAAGGGGTTTTTCATGACCATGGCCACCCTAACAACACTTGAAGACTACATTTACCTGAGGTAGACATTTTTGAAGAAGATGACATCAATCCTAAACTAGCGAAGGACTCAAGGCCTAAGACCTCCTCAATACTTAGAAATGATAAACCAAGGGATCATGAGGAACATTATAGAAGCCATGGCTATCCTACGAGTTCCTCCTTTTCATCTTTCAACTCAATTTCAATGTCTAGTTCTAATGAAGATGAATGAAGGAAGAGAGATAGAAATCCATGAAAGGGTTAGAGTAAAAGAAAAAATTGAACCCATAGACACACTCAAGGTCATCAACATGAATACAAGCCCCATCATCACCATCGATCAAATAGAGATTTTAATCACCACTTGTCTGATGATAATAAACCCTTATTAGTCCCTAAAAGCCTAATGCACATCATAGAGGCCATTAAGATATCTCATAGGCATTGCAAGAAGAGTTGACTACCTAAGCTCAACTTGAATAATATTCTAAAATTTGTAGGAGGCTATGATTCTGTTCCACAACATCATTTACAAGCCTTCCATGATGCTTGTGTGTTCAATAATGTGGATGTGGATAGTAAATGGAAAAAGCTTAAGCTTTTTCCTAGGACACTAATCGATAAAGCCAAAGTGTGGTATAGATCATTGGAACCAAATTCAATTAGATGATGGTCAACCATGCTAGAAATTTTTATTAAAAGACACCAAACCTATGCACAAGTGTCCTCCTTGAGGAGACAAATCCAAAGATGGAAACAAGAACAAAAAGAATCCTTGGACATGGCCTTAGATAGATACTATGCCCTACTAAATAAATGTCCAAGTCATAGGTTCTCCAAGAAAGAGAAAATACTCCACATTATAGATGGTCTTAGCAATGAAACAAGGGTGAACCTTGGAAAGTATCCCTAAGGAAAACTCTAGAGAGAGAATTATCTACATGGGAGAATGCCAAAGCATTTGAACGGGATGTAACTCTAGAAACAGCAAGCATCTAAAGCCATAATGAAATGGAAATAACTGATTCTAAAAGGGTGATACAATTCCAACATTTTCCAATACAGAAATTGATAGATGAAATTGAGGCAAAGCATAACAAGATGACTGTATGGGCAAATAAGCAAAGTGTGAACTTAGAAGACATTGTCAAGGAGAGGGTCATCCAAAATAAACTTGGCAGTCAAAAAAAATAGAGGGCATAGAAATCAGAAATAGTTAAGAACACTGACCAACAACTGGGAAGAATGAATAAGGGTAATGAGGCTAAAGGCTCAACTACTAATAATATGGATGGATGTGATGTCTATTTATATGACCATCCAAAGGGCCATTGCCCAATCTTGTCACATCTATATGAGCATTAGGTAGGGAAGCTACACCAAAAATTCATACAAAGGTATTGGTTTAGGCACATCCCTGTTCCACAAGGTAATTATGGACAACCCCATGACCCATTGCCTTAACACTTTGCTCCACTGCAGTGGCAAAACTCATAGGCTTGGGAAAGGCCACCTTCTAGCCAACCACATCCTCCCTATCTACTAAAACCAAATGCCTACTATGTCATCTAGTCAAGGGTGCCATAGTGGGTCGGATTTCCCTCATAATGTACACACATCATCTAACCTGCCACACTATGCTTTCTATAATCAAGTGTGTGATCAATGATTTCTCTACCCAACCACCATACCACTAATAAACACCTAGTGGTTGGGGCATGATGGACCCCTAACATTTCATACATGCATGGATCCTATTCATCCACTTATTAATCCTAGCCATGACCAAATGTTTAGTTGTGGGGGTCACCCCCATTCTAATTTCTAGGATTCTTAAGTGTTATTTTACCTTTTTTTTACAATTTTTTTTGTCATTTATCTATTTCTTTTATTTGTTCTAATTGTTATTGTCAATTTTCCATTGTAATCTTGATCATGAATAAGTTGATCATGTTACCCATTAAGATGAGGTTTTTCTCTATGTTACCTAGTCATAAGGGACTGATTATTCGGACATTAAGACCATGACATCCATCCACCTATTCCATTAATAAGAGGTTCATTCTCTAGTCACAATGGTAATCTTTTTCATTATTTAACTACAAATAATTTGACAATCATTGTGTTTGGAAAGTCAAGTAAAGGACCAAGATGGAATGATAAGGGTGTCACATCAAGGAGATTCGTAGATTCTCTTTGGCTAGTTCTATCATGTTTCCAAGGTTGTAACTATATCCTTGTAGATATAGTAAAAAATGGAAGTAAGATCAACTCAAATGGCACTAAATAAGCTTTTGTGGATCCCACTAGATAAACATGTACCCATGCCTAAGGTAGGCAACTTCATAGAGCCAAACATGAATCCAAGAAAAAAAAAGAGAATACGAGAAAAAAAAGAGAAGAAGAGAAAAAAAAGAAAGAAGAAAAAGAGAAAAAGGAAACAAAGAGAGTGAGCCATTATGACACTCCTCTCCTACTCCTCCCTTGAATAAAATGCCAAGTGATGTTACTCCTTGCAAGTTTGGTAGGCTTATGGCTGTTTGTTGATGGGATGAAGCGATGCGGTGTTACTACAATGTGGTATGGAATTGGTTTGGAACTTGGAAAGCTAGACACATGGTTATTTAATCACTAATTACACACAAGATTCCATTGTGACCATCATGAGAAACCTCATGTCTTGATTTCTATGATCCCTTCTGCATCCTTCTCAGCTCATTATCCTAGTGTTCATAACTTATGGTTGGTATAACATAGAGTTATTATCTCAACTCGATGGTTTTAACATGTGTGTTTTTTTCATAGGTATATGTTGCATTCAACTTCTCTAGTGCCTACAAACATTAGAGGTGTAGTTCCACAAGGGCATCATAAGCTAGAGCCTGCTTTGGGGAGGACCCACTTGTGTAACTTTTGCAACTTATCATTGTTGCACACAACACATTATTTTACAACCTCTGACTACTTAGTTAAATGTACTATTCTTTCCCTTATCATTGTACTTAATCGTTCCTCAACAATTACTCTAAACCCTTCATCCTAGCCCCTTTTTACAAATTTTCATATATGATCCCACCATGACATACTTTTGGTGCCTCAAAAGTAATTTTCTAAATACCCAAAAGTTTCTAATTTAGTCTCCAATCCTTCATTACATATCAAAAATTTCTTATTTATACTCAGTCCTTGCATTCAATGAATTTTAGTAGGGATGAAATATCACATTCAACATGATACTGAGTACACGATATCACATCTCCCCTACCTATATATGCTCATGGCCCTGTCCACTTCAAGTTCGTTTCTCTCATTTGACACTATGGGAGTTGTTGAAATTTTCTTTTGTGATTTAGAGATTTACATCTCCATCTTCCATGTACAATATCTCGCTTCCTAACATTTTGATTTCAATTTCGTTTGATCCTAGTTGAACCTAGAGTGTTCCACTTAGTCATGGGGGAGTACTGTAGTGGGTGCACACAAACTTTTTTTTTTCTCAAAATTTTCCATCATCCAAAGGATATTATAGGGGTAAGAAATTAAATGTTTACCAAAGAAACCTTCCCTATTTATATTCTAAGCTAATTTTTATCAATCACCCAAGCTACCCAAATGATTGTAAGGTCAACAATAACACCTTTTGGAGCCACTTCTCGAAAATATTTCTAACTCTAAAAATCACACTACAAAATTATGGATTGTTAATTAAGGAAATGAGCGAGGTATGAATTGATAAAAATTTCTCTACAAAACCTTAGTAACAATTATTTTTATGTGATTACAGATGGCCCCAAAAAGAGGAGATTGAGTAGGACCTTCCCAAGGAGTAGCTAAATGCCCAAGAGGAGGTAGAGGCCAGGAACCTTGTGTAGAACATGTAGAGTAGGAGGGCCACTCATTTAGCATTCATTAGGAAACCCCTATGATAGTGCAATTTGGCCATGCAAAAGGTGGCAAAGTTAGAGCCCCAGAACTAGGGCAACATCTTAATGATATCCCCTAAATGTCTCCAAGCCATTTGGGAGAAGTTCACCTTTGCAGCTATGATCATGGAGCCCAATTTTGGGCCTTTTATTAAGTTCGCCCCTAAACTAGTGAAGACTGAACTTAAGATGTCTGCACTATAGCCTATTCTCTTGAAGAGTGGTGATTGGTATTTGAGTGAAACATACCAATTCTATCATGGTAAGAAGGAAGGCACGATTGCTAATATAGGTGGTGTTTCCATTGATTTTTCTATGAAAGCCATTACAAAGGTCCTAAATCTTCCAAATGAAAAACCAAAATTTTCTCATTTGTCCACTTGCTTGGATGCAGATGTAAGGAAATTATGATTGAAATAGGCTTAAAAAAAGAAGAATAAATTTTATGGAGAATTGACCTTGGAAAAGAGGATCTACTTTAAGATTGACACTTATCACCTTTTTCCCACCAAAGGTTTAAATAGCTTATCTACTTATGCGGTGCGGTGTAGTGTGATTTTGATGGAAAAATTTAATGTGAATCTGCCCCATTTATATATGATGGAGATATTAAGGTGATTTGAAGAAAAAAATAGGAAAGCTTGCCTTGCCTATCCCTTGTCTTATTAGGAAGTTGTCCAAATGTGCTAGAATCTTGGGCTACACGAATGATGTTCCTAGAAGATCCCAAAACACTTCATATGAAAAAATGCTCAAATTGCTAATGCCAAGGAAAAACGTTGATGAGCAATTAGAATAAGAGGAAGAGCAAACGATTGGGTCCACTTGCCTCAAATGGTAGGACCCAGCCAACAACAGGAAGTAGGGCCCAACATACAACCCATAAGCCAACAAGTCCAACAACCACTGCTGCAACAAGACTATCAACCATCTATTAGTCACCTCTGAAAAATCATTGAGATGGTCAGTTGGGGAAGTCATGATGCCAAAAACCTATTTAGGATCATCGATGATGTTGTACAACCCATTATTTTGATTGACCCTACAAGTGGACATATTTCATTAATTTCAAGAGGAGAGTCCTAGTGGTCTTAGTAGATCTTTGGGAATGTTGCATCCTTCCAGGTTAGATTGGAAACTGGTGAAGGCACCATGGTGGTGGTTGTGTAGCACTAGGATGTGATAGACGTAGTAGAGGTGATTGCTGATCACATCAAAGAATCATTTAACATCCCTGTTGTGCCATCGATAGATTTCACAGGAGCACGTGATGCTCAAGTTTTGGTTGGTCCCTCAATGACTCCTATGGAACATGAGGATGCTTTGGATTGCTTGTTGGAAATAGGAAAAGTTATGATGTCCTTGTTTGACATCCCCTGAGATGTCACAAAAGCATAATTAGAACTCATTTCCACCAAAGGAAAATTGGTCATGGTTGAAGTTAGGGCCAAATGTGTGGAAGCAAAGTTGCAAAGATTGCAAGAAAAGCTCATCACCATATAAGCTAAATGAAGGGATCCTTTCCAATTTATCACAGTTGACCAATTAGATGTTTTTAGAACTAAGAAAATAAATAAATTATTGGAAGAAAATAAAAAAGTGGCAAGGAAAAAGAATAGGCTGATTGGGATGCTTCAAAGATGCAAGCTTAGACATATGCACATGCTAAAGCTCTCAAAGCCTTACAAGAGGAGAATAAACTAATTGCTACTAAGAATCCTCGGTTAACTATAGTTGAGAGATAGAAGAATGTTCTGAAAGAAAGTTTCCAACAAATGTGAGAACAACTAGTTCAGGTCAACCAAGACATGAATCGCTTGGCCAGGGAGAATAGAACCCTCTCCATAGAGGAGGTCCATGCCATTTGACAAAAGATGGCCATAGAAATAAGCGCGAGGAAAAATGAGGCCAAGAAGCATGAGAAGTTAAAAAGAAAACTTTCATGACTAGGTGAGAATGTACAAGGAAATCATCAAAAATGAGATTCGTATGGCTAAGGCCCACATTAATTTTTTTAGTTCTCGACACACTAATTAGCGAGCTGTACTAGATACTTATGCCTTTGCCCACCAAGTAGAATTGAAAAGTTGGGACCTGCAGATTCAGGACTTAATAGAGTACATGGAGTTGGAAAATCTATGATATGCCAGCTTGGTCATGTTAACAGTAGGGTGCTCGAGAACTAAACTCGAGAAGTAGGTAGCTACCACTTATGCTAAGTATGAGATAGAGTTTGCGAAACATACGAAGACATTGCAAAAATTAGAAGTAGCAAACTCTAAATTAGAAGTGGTCAAAGTAAGCTACCATGACCAAAAATATGTAGTAGCAAACTTGGCTTGACAGCTAACAAATTATCAAGAATTACAAGACAAAGCTAGAGCCTATGAGGAGGAACGACGAAAATTTTTTGCATGGTACATTAAAGCAAACCAAATGTTTCCATAGCTACCATGTCCATGGAAGGTGCCAACTCCATCAAACATTGGAACATCAGCATGGACTATGCATGATCCTCAAATAGAAGAAGAGAAACTACAGGTGCTTCTAACCTATCAACAATATTAGAAGCTTACAGGGTTAGATAAAGGGAAAGAACTAATGGAGGACCCACCACCTCTGGCAACCACATGAGTTCCAACATTTTGTATTTTGTATTTTGTGTTTTGTGTCCAAGTTTTATATTCCTATACTACAGAATGGTTAGTATGTAATAGCCAATAATTCCATAGCTTAATAATGTTTTGTATGAGGCTCATTTCTCATTGTATTAACTCAAGGAAAAGTTTTTATTTAGTCATGGGGGTACGATGAATCACAGTTTGCCAAGCCTCGATATCGGGTACGCAATATTGCAACCTGGATACAATATTGTATACACAATATTGTAATCCCTGTGTTAGCCTATAAATACAGCACTGAGGCGCACAGTGAGGAGATAAGATCATTAGAGAGTTAGAAGTTCTTTTCTTTTGGTAGTTTAGTTTCAGTTTCTTTCTTCCAAACTAGTTATTCCTAGTGCATGCCCACAGTGTGATGATTGTAATTGTATGGCATCTTTGTTCAAGTGTGATGTACTTGGACATGTGCATGATCAACAATAAAGATCAAGATTCCTTTTATCATTGTAGCATTCATTAGATTAATTTCATTGTTTTAATTATTTAATGTCTTCTTTAGTTAATAGCTGATTTATTATTATTTATTTTTCCTATCATTAAGAAAAATGTGTATGCCTTAATCATGAGCGTTTAAGTGTGAATACTTGGCACACCCAGCAATAATTCCATGAAGTCCAAGACATGTATGGATAGTTCAGGATGGATACCATTGCCATAGGCTAATTTAGGGTTTTCTCTTATTATTAATTTAATAAATTTATCTTTTCTGTTATCAAGAGTAACATAGAGATTAGGATAATATCATATGCCTCACTCTAGACTAAACCATATGTGACAAAGCTACTACTAGTCTAGGTGGAAAGACAACGAACTGCGATCATCGTATAACTATCTAGGTGCCACAACTAGTTCATCTGTGAAGTTCGACTAGATCATGCATACATGCTTGTATTTGTATGGTTGAGCATAGCTATACCTTGTTGCTCATCAGTTCATGATATCTATATCAAACATAACCATGAAATAAATGTAATTTATTTTTGCTACTTAGATATAGCAATTGACTTTATCTCTATTTTTATATAAGGTGATGTAGATGTTAATGAAGATCACTCTAACTATTAATAAGATGCTTATAATAAAAATTAGTTAATATAGAGATTTAAAATTTCTATGCAAACTATATAATTTTTAGTATCTATTTTGTTTGTATTTTTAGTATCCTTTGGTTGGTATAAGAAATTTGAATATAATTGCTTATCCTAGATGTAGTCTATGTTACTTACTTTTCCTAGAATTTCTTTAAGGTTTTAAAGCTGGATTAATTGTTCTAAATACAATTATTAGTATTTTCCTATGCAAGCAAGCTACTTAATAATTTTTACATAATCTAGTGTCAGATTTTCCAAATATTTAGAAATTCCATGTACTAGTTTATTGATTCAAAATAATTTTACCATTGATGGTTATTTTTGAAGCATTTAGATGTTTTATTTTCATAGGCATTAGGGCCAACTAATTAGATTACCTTAATGTACAAGGTAGGTTTTTCTTAAAAGGGATCATTGTATAATTTATAATGTTTGATATCTCTTCTACTCCTTTTTATGTGTTTTTTCACAAATGTATATAACTTTTTCTATTCATTTTCATAGAATTATTTATTGATTTTATTAACTTACAATTTTCATTTTATGTAATGCCTTTTTAGCATAAGCCTAGGTTAAAGAATGTTACAAATAGAAAGTTGTAGCAAAATATTAACATTTGTAGACAAGCTAGATCCACAAGAAGATGTTGACACATATTTTTCATCACTATTACTTTGTCACTTAAAGTTAACCTTACACCAAGAATCTTTGCCATTAGCTATAATACATTTATCAACATTAGTTCGAATGTTTGAGTTAACATTGTTCTTTTTAGACAAGAACAAATATGCCTTATAAGTTATTTGTCTAGACCAATCAATACTTATTATAGTATAAGAAAAAATATTTATAATATCTTTTTTCTTATGTAATTTCTCTATTATCATTTAACTACTCTTATCATTAACATTAAGTTAATTTTTTACATTCTCAACTTCAATTTTTCCCCCTAATTCAACACATTTTTTCTTTTCCTTAGGTTTTTTTGAGTAAAAAAAATAAAAAAATTAAAATAATATCCTTCGTGATGATAAAATTTAAAATTATGATGATTATAATATATAAGTTATTAATTGGAAATTCTTTCTATCTTATTTGTAATACCAAATTTTTTAACAATTAAGAATGATTTAGACAAAAAAACATCTATGACAATCGTATGATATTAGAATAGATTTTATATGCTTAATAAAACTAAGAAGACTAACAATTTGTTTTTTAGCTCTTTAAAAATTCAATAGAATATTAAATACCTTAAAAAAATAGAATTTTATAATATTCTTCATATTGAACATTAAAATCTTGTATCCACTTACGAATGGTTAATACTATATCTTATGTATAAATGATCCTATATCTAGGGAATGATACACAATCAATGAGTTACCTAGCTTAAGAATTAGAAAAAAATAAGAATATTATCTAGCATGAACAACTTGAATATTGTGCTTTTGCATCATATCATTTAACTGCAAAGAAAAATTTTGATTATGGGGTAGGTAATCTAAAATTTGAATGAACATATATCATCATGTAAGATTAGCAAGTAATAAATCATATACATAATTAGAAATAACAAAATAAGATGTCTTATTTGCAACATCACGACTAGAATAAGGCATCACAAATTTCTATTTTCTAGCTTATAAATCTTCATTCTGAGAATCAATAAAAATTTCTGCATCAATAAAAGAAGAAAAAATTTCAACATCAGTATAAGAAGCTAGAAGTAATTTAGAATTCATCATAGGATAATGATAATACTATAGATATCAATTTTGATAATGAAACTTTTAATGATGTCTCATGATAAAGTAAAAATAAATTTTATATCATATATTTAAAGCAAAAGAAATATTAAACTACTAACTATAACATTATATAAGATCAATGTACTAAGTTAAGATGAATGTCAAAGTTAGATTAGGTTATATTTTATTACAACCAATGATGAATCTAGTGTGATTTGAAATATCTTATAAAGAAAAAAAATGCAAGCTATGGATGATACAACTACATTAATTTATATTTTAATTTTAGTTTAATTTTAATGTGGTTTCTTAGAATTGAAATTTAGAGGTTATCAAAGTTATTACTATGATTATATGTATCCTAAGATTATAAAGTGAGCATAATACCTTAGTAGAACATATCAATGTCTTTAGAACACTTACTACTTCTTTTTAACATGAGGTATTAGCCTAATGCTAAGACTATTGATTTGAAAGCTTCAATTCATAGGTTTGAATCTTGTAGATAATGTTAAGCTATCAAGCTTTAATTCAATTATATATCTTGAGGTATACTTATAATATAATTATTTCGGGGTTCCAACATCCCCAAACTTACTAGTTTTCTATAAAGAAATAGATTCACTAGTTGAGCTATGTTCTCTTTATTGACATAAAACTTGATTCTATACATACTTATCAAATATATGTGTCTCATGTGGTTAGCACATTATCTTATTAAGCAAAAGGTTGTTAGTTTGAGTCATAATGTACTTATATTTATTCTTTTAGGTTTCAACACCCCCTTTGATTATATATATATACTAGAAGATATTATCAATATGAAGGGGTGTTATGCCCCAAAAAATATTAATAAAAAATTAAATTACATAACATGCTTAATTACTAAGTAGAAAACACTAAAAAACATGTACAAAATTAACTTTTCAATTTCATGAATGTTAACTTAGATGTCTAGCCTCATAATTGATACCTTGAAAAATCAATAAAAGAAAATTAAATGTTAGTAGAAAGGATAGTCCTAGTCTAAATAACATTTACATCACTTGTAATATCTATGCCTGATCTTAAAATATCAAAAGGATTCGATGTAGCAATAGAAAGCTTTAACAAAATACTAACTTTTATAAGAGAGGAAGATTTGATAGAAAATGATAGTACATGTTATCCATTACGATTGATCTTACATTGAGATTCTTTAGAATTTTCTAAAGCCTACTTAACAAAAATTTTAATCTTTAGGTTGATAATAATCTTATTAAATAAAGAAAAATGATTTTTATGAGCTATCTGTCTAAATTGATCAATTTTATCATTGACATTAACTTAATTTTGTATATGTTTAGCTTTATATTTTTTTTCCTATCATTAACATCAACACATTTTTTCCTTTCCTTTGCATCCTTTTTTAAGAGCTTAAAAGAACAAATATTAAATAAACATCCTTCACAATGATAAAAATTAGGAAGATTGTAATATATAATTGGTTGTACATAAGTCTTTCCATGTACTTGCAATACTAATTATTTTTTATGATTAAGAAGTTTGATTTCATTATAAAAAATGTCTATGAGAACCAAATAGTATGGAAATAAATTCTATATGCGTAATAGAAAACTAATAATTTCCTACTTATCTCTTTGAGAAATTAAAAAAATATTATATAGTTAAAAAAAACATGAAACTTTAAAGTATTCTTCAAATTAGAAATCAAAATTTGGTTTTTATTTTTGAATAATTAACATTGTATGTTTATGTATAAATGACCCTGTATCAAGGATATGTTGTATCATTGAAGCATCACCTAGCTTAACAAGTAGAGAAAATAAGAATAATACCTAGCATGAATGACTTAAATATTGGTATTTTTTTCACATCACATCATTTAACTGAAAAGTGAAACTTTAATTACAAGGTATGTAATCTAAGATTTGAATGAACACAAATTGTAACCAGTGACTCATACATATCATTAGGAAGAACAAAATTATTTGTCTTATTTATATTAACACTATTTTTCATGCATGATTTTTGGATTATAAACAACACCTTTTGAAAACATATTTTAGGAGAATATTTCCTAGGGCACCTCCCATATGAGCACCAAACTCGAAAATAGTCTTAGATGATAAAGTGAATGTGGTGTTTTTAATTTCAAATGGAACTAGACATGAGATTAATTTAGAGATAAAATGTTTTCTATGATTATTACAAAAGTAATAATTAATAATGTTAGTTGGTTCAAAAGGGTTTAGTAGTATAATAACATAGATTTTTCCATATAAAACATAAAATAATAGATATAGTCAATAGCAAATTATTGATAAACTATAAAATTAAATATTGTTACTAAAGTATGCTCAAAGAAAACTACTTTTGTGATGCAAATAAATTACAAGACTAAAATAATTTAAAATAGTATGTCAATGCATTCAGTTTCTTAAAAGATTTTACAAAGTTAAGTAAACTAGAATTGGACATAAATAAATATTAGGACAAACTTTACTACTAAGTATGCAAAAAAATATATATTGCAAACACTATAATAATAGTAACTTCAAAGTAGGTTTAAACATAAAATAGAGATTAGTGTTCATATCATTAGTATCAAGCTATTAAAATAAAATGATATTGAAGCAAACTAAATATTAGTAATGATTAGTACTTAAAAAAATTTCATAATGGTTGACATCACCTTCATATAAGCTATTTGAAAATGGCAACTGAAGTCACACACACACACATCACACCAATAGAAAAATAGAGAGAAAAATTAACTAAAGATCACTTAGCTTTGGAGAGAGGTTCAAATTTTGTCTTCAAGATGAACGACTACTTGCACGAGCTTATCTACCCATACCTTAAGTATAACTCCTCCAACAATTCTATGCACTAAATCATCTTATCTGATGGAAGTTATCAATAGAAGTTCTAGTTAAGATAGAGATTGACTTTAACCTCCTCTTACTTGGTTTGTAAAAACCAGATTTGGTTTAAAAATAATACAAAGGCAACAATATCAAGTAATGGATGAGGTTCAAATTTTAAAGGAAAATCAACCGGTATGAAACTATTGTCTTTTCCTTTAAAACCAATATTAATACAAGGCAAACTTCAATCACTTAAGCTTGTAAAATAGAAGCCAAGAAGTTATAGAATATTCTTCTCTTCTTCTATTTTCACATCTATCCCTAGTGCTCAATCTCCCTATTTCATAAATACCTTCTTCCTTTTGGAGCTTAGCTCTACTTGACTATTTGCATTCATTGCCTTTTTGAATCCTTTCATTTTTCTCATTTTTGATGAGTCACATCATTGGACCACATTGATGGGATGCTATTGACACAACCCTGTCGATGGGATCTCATTGACGTGATTGTGTTGATGCAGGGTTTGACCCATTAATGTGTACCCATTGATGGGGCATCCTATTTTCACCTATAAATGTGTGCCTATCCACCACATTTATGGCAATCTTTTCATAGTTATAGTGAAGCACTTGTAGTTTTTCCATTTGAAAGTTAGACTATTTTCTGAGTGCCCATAGTAAGAGTCAAAAGAGTATATGGATCTTTATTCAAGCACTGATGTATTTGAGCACCTCAGTGTGAATGGAAATAAATACGAGCTCTCTTGATCAAACATTGTAGCACTTGGATTAGATTAATTATTTCTTTATGCATTTAATATTCATGAAATTTAATTTAATGTTTTTAAGTAATGTAATTAATTAATATTGATTAAATAGTAAACATAAGTATGACCACTTTGATTATATGTTTAACACTTGGCAATCCCAGTAATTCTTAACATTTAGTAACCTAGTAATGCTATACATGTTCAAGATGTATATGGAAAGTGGGAATGGATGCTTATGTTAGGATTGATTAAGTGATAGCTACTTATTAGATTAGTTGAACATTTGATTAATTTATTCTTTATTCTTGTTCATTAGGCAACTTAATTCATAAAAGATAAAAATGATAAAAATCATATGCATCAGTTACACTTAGTCATACACTTGCACTTCATACTCCAAGGATTATCACTGAAGAACAACATAAAATTAATTAGTAATAGGAGAAGTGCTATGAAGCTATGAATGGGAAATGGTTTAATAACCCCTTATTCCTAGTAGGCCAAAAAGATAATGAGGACCCCTTCTATGGGGGTTCTGATTTTACTGATTGTCCTCTCTTAGTTTCAATGAAGGGAACATGAACCAAAATTTATAGTTCACTATAAACAATCTTGGTTTAGGCAAGAACAAGTCCCATGATCAATGGGGATACAAAGGTGGAAGTCATGGTAGGGATGAGGGCAAGCATCATGATGATGATTGTGACCATGACCATCAATGAGGAGGTGATAGGCACCATAGTGCTAGTTCTCCTTCCTCTTTACCTTCATCATCCTCTTCTTCCTCCTCTAGCTAAAATCGAAGCTATAGAGGAAATGACCATGATGGAGGTGATCAATGGAACAAAGATGATTGTAGGGTCCATTAAACTCATCAAGATCAACGGTGTCAACAATCAAGGGAGGCTTGCCACCATGAAAGAATGGATAGCAAAGGAAATCATAGGCATCATGGCCATCATAGAGGCTATGACTATGATAAGCCTTTTCTTGCAACTCAAAAAATGTTAAATATTGTAGAGGAAATGAGAATTCTGACAAGACACGTGAAAGATAGTAGAATTAAGTGATTGGATATGAATAATATCCCAAAGTTCTAAGGGGGAACCAACTCAAATTTGCAAAACCATCTTTAAGCCTTTCATGATGTGTATGCCTTACAAAACATGGAAAATAAATGGAAGAAATTAAAGTTATTCCCACAGACCCTCATTAAAGAAGCTAAAAGTTGGTATTGGTCTTTGGAGCTAGAATCAATCTGTAAATAGAGTACGATGCTTGAGCTCTTCAATGATAAGTATCAAATGTACTCTTGAGTGTCTAACCTGAGAAAGTAGATCCAAGGTTGGAAATAAGGAATACATGAACCCTTGGATGTAGTTAGGTAGGTACTATTCTCTTTTGCATTGATGTCTTAACCATGGTTATTCTCAAAGGGAGCAACTTCACCATATCATAGATGGGCTTTGTACAGAAATTACGAGAACTCTTGGGATCTATGCCCAAGGGAGACTTTCAAAATTAATGCTCCATCAGATTCAAAGGCTAATAGAGCAGGTTTCCAAGAAAGAAGGAGAGTTGAGAAAATGGAAAAGTGCAACAAAATACAATCAAGAACCTTCTATCAGAAAAAGGGAGGTCCAATTTTGTGAAAATGAGGAGGAACCACTTGATGAGATGGTGCAATGAAAGACCTTGCCAATTCAAAAATCTATCTCCAAAATTTTGGCTAAGGTACAAAAATATGGGACTCTTTGGATGAAAATTTTCAAACTACTCTAAAAATAGTAGAGGCATCCAAAGTGCAAAGTAGTGATCATGATTGTAGGAGAAGAAAGGAAGTTGATGTGCCCACCAAAGGGGTAAGGGCAAGGCTGTTGTAGTAGAGAAGGTTGTGGAATTTGAAATAGATGATGATGGTGGATGCGACATCTACCAATATAAACATCCTAAGGGATGTTGATCCACTATGTCACACTTGCAGGAGTCTAGGGTGTATGCTATAAATCCTAGACTAGTAAGAAGGCATGCACCCAGAAGATTGCCTTATCCACAAGGTAATCCAAGGTAGTTCCACTAAAAACAAGCTAATTATCTAATTATAGCTCCACCATAACCTTATGAGTAGTACCATTAGTGGTAGCACCCACAGTCATGGGGGATGCCACCATCAAGGTAGTAGTACCCTTACCAATAGCCTAATCTATATGGGTACTATGTTCAGTAGCCCATTTCCTTGCATGAATTTTCTAATCATGCTTCATTCCAGCATCACTACTACCTTGCTAAGTACTATAGAGCTCAATCTCTATCTCCAAGAGGGGAATCCCCATTTCCTCTTAACCTCTTCATCCTTCTACACATGTCCTTCTACCCTCAACTTAATTACCATATACTCCATCAATGCAGGGTGAGATTCTAGCACAACTATAATAACATAATGCCAGTAAGGCTATTAACATATAACTAGCCCCTCTTTCGAGTGGCTTAGAAACCAAATTCTGAAAAAGACCATTCTTCCAAACCAATAATCCTACAAAACCCTTACAAAATTATGTGGCTAATAACCCTATTTCTCCCTCAGCCTATCCATTCACTCCATTTGACTTCCCTTCAAAACACATGCCTCCAAAGGTGCATACCATCATGCTAAGCCATGTGGTAACTGATTAGATGAAGGCTAGCTACCTTCCAAGGAATAGATTTGATCCTAGGAGTTCCTTAATATATTTTCAAATCATTTGGAATGAGCCATGCATTAATCTAATTTCACATGAGATGTACAAAGCTTGGAACCTACCTCCACTTAAGAAAAGTAACATCCATCTTGAGTTGGTAGACTAGTCCATCACTATTCCCCTAGGGTTAGTGGAGGACATTATGACCACCATCTATGGATGGTCCCATCTTGCTAACTTCATAGTGATCAAAGTTGATAATTATAAGGGGAAATTCCCAATCATCATGGGAAGGGCTTGGATAAGTACTATTAATGCACAACTGAGCATCAAAGACTTTTCCTTGGAGATTTTCAAGGAAAATGCATTTGGAAAAATTAAGAAGAAGAGAGTTCCATGCATCGCATACAGTGATACGGGGTATAACTGTGTGCAAAAAACTATGGACCATCAAAAGTACATCCATCATAGCATGCAAATAGTGTGCAAACAAGATAGAAATTTAAAGATGCATGTATGAAATAGCCACAAAATAGGAGGGCACCCAGTGGTTGACAACTAATTCTAAAAGTAGCACACTTTGTATGGAACCAACTGAGAGCTTAATGAGTGCCTATGTTGAAGGAATGGATGAATTGGAGACCCTAGAGTTGAAAACTCTACCTGCAGACATGGAATATGCTTTTCTAAAAAATGGCAAGTTGGTAATAATCAATGCCAACCTTGCTTTTGAACAGAAAGAGAAGTTGTTGAAGGTGGTCAACAAATGGCCAACAACCTTTTCTTGGTCATATCTGTCGCAACTAAAAAAATTGATCATTGGAAGAACTAATGGATTTGATGTAGCAGCCTCAACCCTGAATCCCTAGGACCTCTAGAAAAATGGGATTTGGAGTACCCTATTTTATCTGGTAGATTAACTAAGGACTTACGAATTACAAAATGGAAAGTTGAGAAAATATAATGCAAAAAATTACATATATATGAAATTAAATACAAAAGAAAATTGCACAAAAAATGAAACTATAAAAATTTATTCAAAACAATAAAGAATGAGTTCTAAAAATGTGTACAAGAAATTATCATGAGAGAAAAATGGGTTTATTGGTGCAAGAGTTCAAAGCCTATTGAAGCTGATGCAATATACTCCACAATCCACATGCTAAGCCACTCCTAATGCTTTCAAACCTTCTCTACAATAACCACAAATTTGCAAATTGGATCATTGTTGGGGGAGAGAAACATAGAAAATCTAGCTACCAAAGTACTTCATGCTAGGGGTTGGGATCTTCAAGAATGTAGCATTAACACCAAAAACCCACAAGTCTTAAGGGGATTGCAAAAGGAGGTTTGCAGGGTTACAATACTTTGATGTTGGGGTTCAAGAGAATGCAAGTGCCAGAACTTGCAAGACCTCTTGAGTGCTTGAAAATGCCCAAGTGTGGAACTATGAACAAATTGCTGATCATGAAAAATTATTGAATAGTCTCAAGATTGTGAAACTAATGCCAAGAGTATCAGATTGCAAAAGTGTGGAACTTGTAAATGGTGTTTGAGGTTGGTTTTTATAGGTCTTAGGACATGAATGATGCTACAAAATGGCTTTAATTTGGCTATAATTTGGTTGCCAAATTTCTGCAAATTTCTACCTTGTAGAGGTGAGATGGGTGCCCAAATTTGAGGGGTTACCATATATAGTAAGTGCTTTCCCCCAATGGCCATTCCATTTACTATAAGTAGTATTGGGGGTACACTTTCCACATTGAAGATAGATCTCCCATGCTAAGCCTTTTGTCATCCTTCCAAAAGTGGTTGGTCAACATTAGAGTGCATGGAGTAATGAAATTTGGCTCTTGTGGCTTCCATGATGGGGGCATGTAGTTTTCACACTAGGGGAAAAGTTTCCATGCTGAGGGAAAATCCCCTCATTCCTCCATGCTAGGGGTAGGTAAGATTTACCCCCTACAAGTATTTCCAAGGTAGAAAAATGTATAACATCCATAAAATCCATCAAATTGTCATTTTTGAATACCCCTCCCCAAAGCCCAAATATAGACACTATGTAACGTTTTTCACTTGGGGAATAAGGCTTTGACCACTTATGAGGCATTTTCAACCCCAAAAATATGGGATATGTGAGATTGCCCTCCATGGGTTACAATCCTCACATTTACAATGTAGTTTTTCCTTAGGTTTCATGGGGTTAAAGCTACATGATGGAAATTGGCTATAACATACAAAATTTTATGGTGTTTCAATGGCCCCTCTTTATTGGTGTTTAGAGGGTTGACTCAAGAGGCACCAGTAAAGAATACAAAACACCACTACATATTATAATGCTACAATGCATATAGGCCACATGAGATGATAAAACTAAGCTATCTTGGTCACTAAAGTTGCTAGTTTAAGGTTGTGGTGGGCCATTGTACCAGTTTAGGCCCTAGTAGGCTTGTTGAAAGCAAGCTCGCTTGTAAATGATTATCGACTACTTGTAGTATGACTTTAGATAGGAATATTGACCAGATTGGTTAGCTCATTGCCATCTATGTTGGCTATTGTGAAAGCACTATTCCCATAGGTCTAGTGACAAGGAAGGACCCTTCCTAATTGGTTGAGAATTTTTCTGCATTCTCACACACAACTTTGAGAACCAAGTCACATTCCTTGATCTTATGCATGGTCAAGTTATGGTGATGATGCTACTTCTACCTCTCTTGATAGTGTTCAATGTGAGAAAGTGCTTACATACGTTGCTCCTCTACTAAGTTAAGGGCTACTATCTACAACTCCTTATTCTGCTCATTGTTGATGAAGTTGGTCAAGGCTACTCAGAGCGATGTAACCTATAATTAGAGAGGTAACACACATTTAAAACCATAAATCAAGCTATAATGGGTTACACTAGTTGCCATGTGATAGCTTATTCTGTATGTCCACAATGCATGGATAAGCCTCTCATGTCATTTGCACTTACTGTTGGTAAGCATCTTTTTGAGTAAGTTGATGATGGCCTTGTTGCTTGCTTCTACTTTTCCATTGGCTTGAGGTTAATAACAGAAATCTTAATGCCTAATGCCTAGGTCATGACAAAAATCTTTTGTTTTCTGGCTACTAAATTATGGTTCATTTTTTGTAACTATGGTCATGGGTATGTCAAAACATGCTACAATGTTATCTACGATGAAGTTGCAGACCTACTCAAATGTTTTCTTCCTTAGGGGGATAGCCTCAACCCACTTGGTAAAGTATTCTATTGTGGTGATGATGAAGCTATGCCTTTTAGAAGACTTAGGCATTATGGGTCCAATGATTTCCAACCCCCATTGTTGAAATGACCATGTTAGTTTAGTGGAATGCAACTCAGCTGGTGGTACATTTATAAGGTTGTTATATCATTGGCATGTGTCACAACACTTAACCTTCTATAGGTAGTCATTTTCCATATGGGGCCAATAGTAACCTAACCATCTAATCTTAGCAACCATAGCTCTAGGTATTATATGTCCTTCATAAACACCCTTGTGAACCTCCTCTAAGATTGTTTTAGCTTTAGATTTACCTAAGCACTTTAGAAGTATACCATCATAGGATCGATGACATAATGTGTAATTAACTATGATGACATACTGCTTTGATTGCTTGTGTACAATGTACTTCCAAGTAGTAGTCAGGCCTTATGAGGATTTGCCATGCATAAGGTAAAATTCGATGTCATCATACCACTCCTTGGGAGGAGAAATATAAATGATGGCCATAAAGATATCCTCAATGTTTTATGTTATGGGAGTAGCACAGTCCATGGTTAAGATGGGCAATTTACTAAACACATCTGGTGTCACACTAAGGGCTAATGTTGCAATTTCATTGGCTATGGTTGTTGGATATCAATATCTATGAATTTTTGTAACAATTGCTTCCCTAGGTCATAATATCATTGTAAGTTTTTGGCTTTACATGCATAACCTTTGTTTACGTGGTTGACCACAAGTTGTGAATTGCCTTTGATTACTAAGCATCTAATTCCTAGGTCACAACCTATCATCATCCCTCTTATCAAACCTTCATATTCCACTATGTTGTTGGTACATGAGAACTCAAAATGATAGGTGAAGGGTTAGATTTCACCAGATGGGAATGTTATGATGGAAATAGCACTAGTCCCATGGGCAGTTGAACCTTTGTCAAACTACATGACTACCTCATAACCCTTAGGCACTTTGCTAACTATGTTAATATGCTCATTAGGGAACTCGGGATCTATAGCTTCTTGGTCATCGATAAGTGAAATTGTGAGTTGTATGGAAATAGCTTGACCCTTTGTTGAAGATTGAGAGATGTAATGAATGTTAAACTCTATGGTTATGGCTTTCCATTCGGCTATACAACTACTTTCATCGATGTTGGTTGTTATGGCTTTGAGTATGTTATCCTTGCAAATGACATTAACTTGGCTTCTGAAGAGTTAGTGTCTCCACTTCTTCAAGGAAAAGACTAGTGCTAGATAGTACTTCTCCATCGCCACTTTAGTGTATCAAGTCTTGTGGGCAACTAATGCATGGTTAAGGTAGTCTATAGGCATCTCTGACCTCCATCATCACATTTCTAATAGAGTAAAGAGGTAATGGATGTGTCAAAGATGGCAATGTAAATGTAGACCGATTTATCCTCTTATAGAAGATACACTATTGGTAGTTGTACCAATTCTTTCTTAAGGTTTTCAAAGGCCTCTTGGCATTGGGTCATCCATTCATAGTGAACCCTTTTCTTAAGCAAGTGTTGCATGGCCTGTAACTTATCAGTAAGCCTTGCAATAAATCTACAAATAAATTGCAATATAGCTTGTAATTCCCAAAGCTCCTTAAGGTTTGTAGGTGCTGCTAATTTAGATATGACCTTAACCTTATTAGGATTGACAAGTATCCTTGCTTCAAAGACTACAAAGCCAAGCATCTTACCAGTCTTAACACCAAAGATACATTTCTTAGAAGGGAGCCTAAGCTCATATTTGAGACATCATTTAAGTACAAGGTTTAGGTCATTAGAATGATCATTGACCATAATAACCTCTAGAATGATACAAATCAAAGACTAAACAAACCTCTAGAATGACTTTCCTTATTTTCCTTTGTTTAGTCTTTCCTTTGTAATAGGTCTTCGTGCCATTCTAGAGGTTTCTCTATCAAGGGTATATGGTCAAAAAGACTTTCAAGGTTGAGATTTAGGTAGTTAGGGTCAATACACTATTTAACATCACCATGAGGTTCATGTAGACACATAGGCAAAGTGATTTTCTCCTAGGTACTCATACTTTGATCCTGTATGTCAACCAAAGTCATATTAAGTGGTACCTAGGTAAAATTGAATTAAAAATGCTAAAATGCTATAAAATTATGCAAACGCATGCTATTCTAATGCAAACAATATCATCCAAGGCTATAAATAGGATGTCAACAAGTAAACAAAGTGTAATATGGACCAAATAAAGGTCAAACCAAGGTTAAACAAAGTAAAGTATAAGAAATAGGAATACAAATGATAAAAAGGGCCATAATTTTGCCATTTTTAGGCCTTAGTGGGCCATGATGCTAGTTTAGAGTCTTAGTGGACTATGATGCCAATTTAAGGCCATAGCAGGCCATGGTCACATGATGCCAAACAGTGGTTAGGGAAGGCCAAACCCAACTATTTGATACAAATCAAAGACTAAACAAAGGAAAATAAGGCTACAATAAGGTAAATAAAAAAATGTAAGGCTACATAAAGGCCACAGTAAGGTCAACAAGGTTCACAATGCAACACTAGGTCAAAACAAGTCAAGGCATTGTGTAATAAGGAAAAAAATAAGGTAAAACAGGCTACATATGATCAAATTTGGTTAATATAGACCAAAAATTTGGTTAGATTTTTCTAGTTTTAGGCCTTAGTAGGCCATGATTTAGGCTACAAGGCTATTAGGTGAGTTTGGTTGTCAGTCTAGGTTG
This sequence comes from Gnetum montanum, assembly GCA_015680685.1. Lineage (NCBI taxonomy): Eukaryota > Viridiplantae > Streptophyta > Gnetopsida > Gnetales > Gnetaceae > Gnetum > Gnetum montanum. The sequence continues at coordinate 275,783 of MNCI01023529.1, read as the reverse complement.
TTTCTCAGTTGTTTTAGCATGAAAATTAAGAGTTAGCTTCCTTGCTAGGACCTCCTTATTTCCACGCTAGCCAGCATGGAACTTGGGAAAAGTAGATTTTGGGGCATCCAAAGATCCAAAGTTAAGGTCTTAGGGCCTCTCCAAGGACAAAAAGGACTAGATCTATCAAAATTAGGCACTCCAAAGGTTTGTAAAGGCTAAAAAGCATGTTTTGTAGCTTTCACCCTTATTTCCACATTGGCTAACATGGAAGAGAGGGGGTTCAGTGTGAAAAATCAAGATTCAAGCCAAAACATGATCAAACATGCTAAAAAAAGAATCCTAAACCTAGATCTAGGAGTTGCACATCCCCTTAACTTTGTTTTGAGGTGGTTTGAGTCCATTTCAAGTGTTAAAACATGTTGAAATGGATTCCCCCTTCTTTCACATTAAGCACAACATCCCTAACATGGAAGAATGTGGGGACACTTATTCTATGATTCCAGGGTGGTTTAGGGGCACAATGACTAGGTTTCCAAACCCCCAGAGCTACAAATCATGATTCTACAAGTTTCTAGCTAATTTTGAACATGTTTGTAGGTCATTCAAGGGAACCTAAGGTCTTTTGCGCCCCCCCCCCCAACTATTTCCATACCATGAAAGTTTCTCTAGCATGAAATATTAGGGGGAATTGGTTTTGTAGGTCAAAGTGAGGTCAAATAAGCAAAATCTTAAGCCTATGAGGTCTTAGGCTTCTCTGGCATAGATCCTTGGCTTATGGGAGTATCTTGCCATCAAAAGTGAAAAGGTAGCTTTTTCCCCTTATTTTCATGCTACCCAACATAGAGGGGATCATCCCTAGTGTGGATGGAGCAAGAATCCTAGATCTAAGCTAATTTTGGTCATAATCAGCTATGCATGTTAGGTTCTGGAGTTACTAAGGCCAAGGGCTAGGGTTTCATGTCAAAATTTGGTAATTTTGGGTACTTCTAAGTGTTTTTGTTTTTAAATTTTCCATTTTTTTCACACTAGGGAAAGGAAGCTCAATGTGGAAGACTAGGGAAAACCACTCTTGTGCATTTGAAATCAGGTTTCTAAGGTTTGAAGACTCCAAAGGGTGATGACAAGGTTCCAAAGTGCATGCAAGGTTATTTGATGGCATTCTAAGGTGTTTAGAAGCTTCAAATGAGTCTCCCCCTTAGTTTCCACACTCGGCAACATGACGCAAGATATCCCCACTATGGAAGAATCATATGTCTTAGATCTAGACTAGTTTTAGCCTTAATCAATCATGCATGTGTGCCTGCAGGGTTGCCGAGATCAAGGACTAGGGTTTGAGGTTAAGTTTGGATAGTTTGGAGGTTTCCTAGATAGTTTTTGAGCTTTACCCTTTTTTCCACACTAGAGATAGTATGATTAGTGTGAAAGGCTAGGGGAAGTAGCTTTATGGCTATCTGTGATCACTTTTGTAGGATTTGAGGGCTCCAGAAGGTGTGAAACTAGTCTTAGGGCTCATGTAAGGCCACAAGATGTTTGTTCAAGATTTTTAAAGGCTATTTTGGAGTTCCCCAAACTTTTTCCCCTTTCTTCCACATTTGCAACATGGAAGAGAAATTTCTCAATGTTGAGGGATTAAGGGACCCTATTTTTTACCATTTTCTATCATTTTTGAAGATGCATGTAGGTCTCTAAGATTTCTAGTGTCAATTGCTAATACCTAATGTCAAATTTTGGTTGCTTCGAAGGTTGTTAAGTGGTTTTTAATGTTTTTCCCCTTTCTTAAAATTGGGGCTTTCATGATCAATAGGGAAGATTATGGGAAAAGGTATTCTAGATATTTGTGATCAATATCATCATGTTGAAGAGTCTTGAGATGTGCCAATAGGGTTTCGAGACACACACAAAGCTTTCTAGCATTTGTTCAAGGTTTCTAAAGGCTATTTTGGAGTCTTCCCAAAGTTTGCCCCTTTTTTCCATTTTGGCCAACATGGAAGAGATGGCTCCCAGCATGGAGAGATTAAGGGACTCTACTTTTTACTATTTTTTAGTAATTATAACTATGTATGCATGTCCACAAGGTTACTGGTGTTAACTCTTGATGCCTAGGATTGATATCTAGTCATTTTGAGGGTTGTGAGAGGGTTTTCAGGCTTTCCTCCCTCCATCCACACTAGGGCTAGGATGCTTAGTGTGGATGGAGTCCTCTTCAACATGGAGAACCCAAGGGAGGTAATTTTTGGTCATTTCAGGTGGCTTTTGGAAGTCTAGTGGCTTTTGAAATGTCTAAGTTGCTTCTAGAAGTCAAACTACATGAAAACTTCAATGATTTTGGCTTTCCCCCTTTCATCCACACCAAGACTAGAATTATTAACATGGAGAAGGTCCTCCCTAGAATGGAAGAACCTTAGGGAATTTATTTTTTCTAATTTTTAACATTCTAGTGGCATCCAGAAAGGCTATGAAGGTCCTGGTGTTAGGTACAAGTCAATTTGAGATTGTTTTCTTATTTTTGGGAACTCTTCTTGACTTTCCTAACCACTCCCTCCTACTTTTTTTCTTACATTAAGTAGTGTGGAAGAGGTCTCCCCTAGTGTGGAAGAATCAACAAACTTAGATCTAGGCTAGTTTGACACCCAATTGATCATGCATGTTAGTCCCTAAGGTTGCTAGTGTCAATGGTCAATATTGGGTGTCAAGATCCAACAGTTTGGAGGTTCTCAAGTATCTCACGTAGTCTCACCCATTTCTTCCATTCTGAGCATAATGGCCCCAATGTGGATGAGAGGGGGATGATAGTTTTGTGCCATGTTTAACTACTTTTTGGGTCTTTTAAAGCTCTAGAGGATTCTAAAAGAGTCTAGGGTTTACCAAGCTTTGAGAAATGGCTACTAGGTAGTTAATTTATGTTATTTTTGACTTCCCCCATCCATGCTGGGGATGAGATGCTCAACATGGATGAAGCCTCCCCTAGCATGGAACTATCAAATCCCAAGGTTTTGACCAATTTTGACTAGGTTTGATGAGGTTCTAGCACTGCCAAAGATGATTGGTGGGATTCTAGGCCATGTAGGATCTGCTTCGGGGTCAAACTTGGGCTACAAGGGTGTTGGGTGGTAAGGATGGATGTTACCCCCATTCTTCCACGCTAAGCGCTATTGCCCCAATGTGGAAACCCAGATTGTCTAGATCTATCGATGTCCAACCCATATTGAAAGCCCAGATTTGAAAAGGTAAGTTGTAGGTACTAAAAATGGTAAAATAGTTATATTTTAATGATTTTGTAAGATGGAAGGTATATAACCATGATGGGCATGGCATCCCCAATGTGGATGCATGGGAGTTAGCATGGAAATATTGCTTTAAGTGTCAATAGTGGCCAATACTTAATGTTGATGTAATTTTTTGGCTAAGAGGGAAGGTGTATGGTGGGGCCCACAATCCAAAAATTTAAAATTTTGAAAGGTGAAGCTATTTTCCACCAATCTCACTGTGGAAGAAATTGGTAGTTAGGGTTTAAAGGTGGGTGTTTAGGTTTAGATGTAGTTTATATTGTTAAAATTTGCAAGTTTTTGATCATAATTCATATTCTTGTAAACAACACATTGGAGAAGAGCTCTAGTAGAGACTTTTATGGTAGAAACAACTTATCCTTAGTGTGGAAGCCTTCCATCTTCCTTACAGCTAGCGTTGATCTCCCATTCCTATCAAATTCTAGCAACTCTCAGTGTTGAGCCTACCATGGTGTCAAGCAATGTGGAGGAAAGAGCCAAAATCCTAGGATTTAGAAGGTGGATGAATGAGTGAGGGATCTATCAAGGCTACCTAGGCCCATCTTAATCTAAGATTTGTATGTTTCTACTCGAAGATAAGTAGTTCTACCCATTTTTATTTTGGTTTCTAACTATTTTTATTGCTTTTCTTATGTTTTTCTTGCCACATGTGGGGCTATTTTTCTCAAATATACCCTAATAGATGGGGTAAAATGAAATTATAATGAAATTCCACATCTTATTTTTGCCATTTCTATGTGGATCTATAGTCATTTCATTGTTTTAGCTTTAGTAGATTTGATTTTTGAAATTGGGCTTGCTGTTTTTATGCTTTGTTTTTTCAAAATTTGGGGGTATGGCCATTTTTCTCAAATCTAGCCAAAATATTCATCAAAATAAAATTATAACAAAATCCTACCCCATTATTTTGATTTTTTTTCTAATGGGTATCAATCGTTTTGGCTATTTTTTCTATATTTTTATGGCCACGTTTAGTTGGGTTTTAATGCTTTAGCTTTTTACATGAAAAAATCAAGAAAAGTTGTGTATTTTTTCTTAACAAAAAGGCTAATATTTTTCAAATCCAATGTTATGTGTTTGTAGCCCTACATTTAATCTTTCCAATGACTATTGTCTCATTCAATTTTGCTTCAAAATGATTAAGTTATGGCTTTTTTTTCCTAAGATCATGCAATTTGGATTTTTTGTATCATTTTTAGATTTTTATGTAAGTTCATGAATTATTTCTAAGAAAATGACAATGGTTTTGGCTATTTTTGGTTATTTCTAGGTAGGTATTGACTTCAATTTTCTTAAAGAGATAGAATCACTCCAATTGGAGTTCAAATGAAATTTTAATGAATTTTTTGTTAAGCCTATGTCAAAAAGAGGTTTGTGCATTTTTAGATTTTTATCCAAATTGGTAAATTTTTTTTGTATAAACGACAATGATTTTGAATTTTTATTAAACATAGGTGTGTATGGCTTGATTTAAGACTTCAAGAAATTATGGAATCACTCTGTTTGCAGCTCAAACAAATTTTTGATGAATTTTTTACCAACCCTGCGTGAAAGTGGGTTAATGGTGATGACTACAATTTTACTAATTTTGTCTATGTCTTATGCAAGAAAAAAGGTTATTTTTTCTTGGTTTTAATAACTATGGCTAGAAGGTTGATGATTATAAGATTCCTTCTATGGTGGAATCACTAAAATTGGAGCTTAGATGAATTTTTCATGAGTTTTTGGTTATGGCTATATCATGGTTGTAGCACTTTACCCCTTTGGGGATAAATGTAGTTGACATGCATAGAAATTACTCTTTTCAACTCCCATGATTACTAAATACATAAAAATTATATTTTAAATTTTTTTTATGAAAAGTAAAGGCTTTTGCTATTTTTATCAATATTTTTGCTATGGCTATATGCCTTATTCTAAGTTTATGCATGGTTTAAACTAAGGCTTAATTCCAGCTATAATATTTTGGCTATAAAGTAAAAGGCTAAGAAAAGTTGTAATAATGCTTTTTAGGGAATTTCTTAAGCCAACTTAGGTGAACACCTTAGAGCTTTTCATAGATGCTAATTTCACCTGTAACTAGGATATTTTTCCAAACTTGTTCAGAAATTCTAATTAGTCATAATGCTTTTTCTTTGCTTCATGCAGGGTCTACCTAAAGTCCATCCTCATCATTGCGGAGTTGGTGGGCATTATATGCTACATTGGCGACCCTAAGGCCAATACCCCACTTCTTGACATGCCCTTGGGGAGGTTATCACTATGGTTTTGGCCTAGGACAAGGGAATTTCTTACCTACATTCTACAAAACTTTAGTATGATGTTGTGGTCACACTTGTCTGTAGATGTGGCTGAGGCTATAGTGGAAACTTTGTTTCCTCAAGAATTTAGCCTAATTGTTAAGTTTATTAATGATACTTAGCCTTTTAGAACAATAGGGGAAACAGTAGACACCATCATCCCACATTACCTTATGGAGATTTGGATGATGCCAGAGTATAGCTGGTACAATGTTGACAATACTCTAATGGTGGCACATAGAGTCCACATGTTGTTCCAAAACTTTCTTGGCATTGTGTATCATATACCAAGGTAAGCATAGTAGTTATGGTGTTTTAATGGATTTATTGGTTTTATTGGCTAATTTTCCTAACTCCATTAGTCCTATGAAATTCTTGCAAGTACCAAGTCAATGATCAAGGCTTAATCATTAACTATCAAACCTTGGTAGTGGCTCAAGCTACCTTAGATGAATTCACCAAGGGCCCCCAAATTAAAACTATTGTGTATCAACAATTAAAATATAACTTTGATGCATACACTACAAGGTTCAACCTTGTATACAATAAGTGTAAGTATGATGGGACAATACACAACTAGTGGGTAGACTCCACTAACTCCATGGATCAGATCCTTGTAGCTGGGACCTTCACTCAAACCATACTAAAGAAGAAGAAGAAAGGGAAACATAAAGGCTATCAATTCTAATATTTTATGGTTATGAAAAATCTAAGTATTCTATTGCTTGGACTAGTTGTTGATGCCAAACTTTGGTTGTTGCTTTGCAGAACCTTCCACCTTTGCTAATGTCACCATACCACTTTTAGGAGCATGTCATGAGGATACCTTCATCTTGAAGTTTGGTGAGGTGATACCAACATAGGAGTGGTAGAGGGGATAGACACATGGGTACATTCAAGCAAACATCCAGCGTGCAAGTTTTCTTGATGGATTTATGACACCTATTCTTCCATCCTTGCTATAGAGACGCTTCACATCATCAAATCCTTTAATGGAAAGGGTAACCATTTTAGTACCACCATTCGATGTGTGAAGGTTAAAATGAACATTGTTGAGGATCTCTTTTGCAACTTGTTTGGTGTCTCCACTAATAGGGCAAAGGTTCTCACTAGGATAGTGAAGGAATTAGGCCATCATGAGGAAGTTTTGAAGTGGTTTGGTGCCAACATGGACCACTCTAAAATTTCCAAGGATGGATCCACAAACCTTGATGCAAAGGAATCATATCCTTTGTTTAGGTCTCCTGCATTTCCTAAACTATTATCACAAAATAAGGTGATAGGAATTGTGCAGAGATGGACCTTTAAGAAGGTCCTGATGGATGGCACCAAGATGGGTTCTTCAAGACCCAAGCCAAATTTCTAAGCCTTGGATAGAGCACATTTATCCAACAATGCAGGCCTAGAACCCACTAGAGTGAATAGATGATACACTATCCATTACCACCAAACATCTTGATGCTAGGAAGTATGAGGCTCATGATAATACAAATGGTGATGAGCCTGTTATGTTCCTAGTGAGCATCTTGGAGGCCAAACAATGATGTAGGCAAGACAAAGGAGTAGCTAGGGAGAAACTTAAGAGGCCCATAAAGGAAGCACCATAGGCATCATGGCAACCCACCCTAAAGAAGCTTAAGTTTAAGCTTAGGCCATTGCAATAGGCAGTCATCGGTATGCTTTATTTAACTTTTGCTATTTTTATGTTTTAAAGTTAATGGCTATGTGATGATTTCATGTGTTAACTAGTTTTCTGTGTGCTATGGTTGTAGACAAGGATCAAGTTATGATAGCCCAAGATGCTATAGAGGAAAAACAAAGGCATGTAGAAGAGACACTCCTAAAGAAACTTGAGGCTAAAGGATTTGTTGATGTAGATATAAATAATCTAGACATCTTGTTCAATGATGCAGTGTTGGGTACATCCCTTATCATCATCCTAGAGGAGGAAGATGAGGAGCCAACTATGCCCATGTCTTAATGCTTTTGTTATATCTTATGGTTTAATTTTTGTTTTCATCATAACCATTTGATGATTATTGTGCTTATGGTAGTTCCTAAGCCACCATTTCAATTCCTTATCCCTAAATTTCATGCAAAACCATGGGGGGAGACCCTAGACAAGGTGGAGTTCATGCTTGGAATGGCTAAGGAAATCATTGATTGGTTGCAATAGGTTACACCTAAGATAGGTAAGGACTTTGTTTTATATGCCTTAGTTGTTTGGCTATCTTATAGGCTATGTTTGTGTTATGGCTATCTTAGGTTGTATATTATACTTAGGGTTGTATTTCATGCTTGTGTAGTGTCTTCTATGGAGTGGGATCCTAGCAGAGACATCAAGATTCACTCCTTTCCTAAGCTTCCCTCCAATGTATCTAGTGTACCCTTGAAGTTGTACAAGACTACTACTAATTTAGCAATGTTGTGTGCAAAAAATTTATGGGAGCTAGAGAGGTCCATCAAATCCCAATGGGAGGAAGTTCTAGCCTTAAGGGAGAAGACTCAATCGCACAATGACACCATCAAATATCTCCAAGACCATAAGGCCTTTGTGGAAGGCCAAGTAGCTAACTCAGAGAAATTATAGACTAAGGGGATCACATGGACCTGCTACTAGCACACCATTCAGGAAAAAGTAGTGGTCTTATGAGAGATGGTGAAACAACAGATGCAGATGGACCTTATCTTCCATAAGGTTGAGGACTAGAAAAATCACTGTGCTTGGGTCCTAAAGTGGGGTAAGAAACAAAAGGCCCGCAAGTGATAGTACAAGGAAAATTGTGGGGCCTACCTTAAGTGGCTCAAGAAGGAGTCAATTGAATGGTGCAAGAAAGAGTTGTTCATCTAAAGAATCCAAGTGGAGAGTTCTTATCATCTTTTTAAGAGTACTCTCATGGTGGAGCAATCCCCTACTACTCAGATTACCACTACTATAAGTGAGACCTCTATGGCTACTATTACCTAGGAGCCATCTACTTGGAATATGATAGATAGGACTAGCATCCTTTCTATAATTGATCTTGGGGATGTTGATTGGGTAAACATGATAGAGGACTAGATCCTCCATCATTTGAAGGAAGGCATTCCACATCTACTCTTGAAAATTATGGAGCTAGAATCCCCATAGGTTAGATATTTTATATTTTATATTTTGTTTTAAGTTATGGTTTTGGCTATGGGTTACTAACTAGCTATGTTTTGTTGCATTTTAGACCTCAAAAGACATTGGTGGCCCTAGTGGTGAGGGTGGGAATGACACACCACTTCCTCTTCTAGATGCCCTGCAATAGCCTCCATTACCCTAGCTTGTTGGCTATTTGCTTTTATTTTCATGTTGATGGCTATTGTTAGCCAAGACTATGTCATAGATGGTTGTTATTATTTTTTGACATTTTTGCCACAAAGTGTGGCTACGACTATGTGTGTTATGGACACTTTAAATTTAAATTCAAGACTTTGGTTTTATTTTTTGCTATCTATATTGTTATAGCAAGTGTTGTAAATGTTGTGAATGGCTATGTTGAGGTTTTGGTTATAACATTAAATGGCTAATCAATGAAATAATAGGTTAAACAAAAATACGTATAATAATAAGAAAGATTTTTGCTATTTTTAGGCCATGGCAAGCACAAGTTGTATTATTTTGTCAATTTAAGGCCATGGTAGGCCATGTTGCCAGTTTAAAGTCTTAGCAGACTTTGACACCAATTTAGAGTCTTAGTGGACTATAATTCTGCCAATTTAAGGCCATAGAAAGCCTTGATGCCAATTTAAGGCCATTGTTAAAGAGAAACTTATATTTTTCGATAATTTTATGTTTTAAGGCTTTTTTTTATGTTTATAACATGAGTAAAAGCAAAGAAAAGAAAGGCTGTAATAAGAAAAAATGCAAATGAAAGTAGAAACTTAGGCTATATGCATAAAGAGTAAAATGAAGTGCATAAAAGGTTATAATAGATTAATAAAGAAAGGTTAGACCACATGGCTATCAGTGCATTTGGTTATAGGAGAATGGGATTAAAAGGTTAAGGTGAACTTCACTTGTGTAGATTCTTTGTAATCTTTGCAAGATTAGAAAATGAGTAAGATCTACTCTACACAAGCTTATATTCATTATCCCCTTCACTGAAAATGTTAAAATGGAGTTCATTCCATAATGTATCCCATTGCTTATCATTGTCATCATTGGGATGTTTCTCTCTTTTGCTTTGATGGACTTCATGACTAGGATTTTCCTCTTGAAGTTCCCCCTTAGAACCCTTCTCTATGTTCACATTGTTGATAGCCAGTGGAATCATGCTATCATCATGAATAATGATTTCACCTCCCTCATAAGGAAGATGAATTTCTTGATGGATGGATGAGAACATGGCTCATAATTGAGCCAACCAAGGTCTTCCCAAGTTAAGGTTGAACCCTGGTGTTTTCTCCACCACCAAGAAATTTGCAATTGTGGGGAATTACTCTCTTGCTAAAAAGTCTAAGGACATATACTCCTTGATAGAAACCCTTTATCCACTAAAATACTTGAGGATAGCTATTAATGTAGGTTGTATTTGCTCAGTTAGGCCCAAGTGTTCAATAATGGTGCATGGGATGACATTGGTTGTAGCTCCATCATCGACATGCACCCAATTCACTTTAAACTACCCTACACATATGGTTATGAATAAAGGTTCCCTAGTTACTTCACCATGTTGGGGATTAATCTTGATTTTTCTATAGTAAAATACTACGGGTGTTGACTTCTCCTCCCTTGATGAGGGAGGAACCATCACTACATGGATGGGTTCTTCGTTAGTGGGAATGTCCTTACTAATGGGGATAGAAGTCAACATTTTGATTAGCATCTCATAATGCATGGAAAAAGTCATGATTAGATCATACAAGCTTAGAGTTGTGTTCTTTTACTTAAGGGATTACCTAACTTGATCCATCGCATTAAGGAATTTTTTGTCCTTCATCGTGGGCTTGTTGCCCTAGTTGTGTTTTACTTCCTCCATGTACCCCAAAATGCAAACTTTAACTTTAGGTTGTGATTTTTGGGGCTTTTCCTCATTCTTCTGGTTATGTACTTTAGGGTCCTCCTATGTCTTGTTCGTGGAAATGGATTGAGCAGAGGAGGGCATGGGTATAGCCCAAAGGGGAGTGGGATTTAGTGTGCTCATGCCTCCATTTGCTTGTCACCCTTACTATTAGACTTTTGCTTATACTTCTTCCTTTTCTTGTTTGAGGTCTTTTGATTATCATATGTCAGTTGTGAGGAAGAGGTAGTAGCATTGGCCACCAAAGGAGGTCATTGTGTAGTTTGTTAGGCTACGGCTGGTTGGGGCACCCCAATGACAAAAAGATCCCTTGAAGGTACTCGTGATGGTACTCTTAAGGTGAAGGGGGATCTTAAGCTGGTGGAAGCTAAAGAAGCCCTTTCATCATGAGGAGGTACTCAGATCACAAATGGTTCTTTTGGGAATTTCCAATCATCATCAATGTTGAATGCTGAAATGAAATAAGGGCTATCATTAGCATTCAACAAGTCCTTGTAAACCTGCATCAATTGATTTTATGGTTGAATTAGGTTGGGAGCATCTAAAACCAACTTCCCCCTATGTATCATCCTCTGTGGGTCATCCTTTAGTGTGCGGAAAAATTTTATGTCATGACTAAGTGATGAGACGCGATATGCACAAGCTGTGATATCGCGTACGCGATATCGCGTTGTCCCCTGTGGTATCGCATACATGATATCGCGGTCCGCTGCCAAATCTATAAATAAGAGGCGACACTCCCCTCATTTCTCATCCTAGGCATAAAGTAGCAAAGCTCTAGTAGATTGATCACCCCAGAGATAGAATATTTTCCATGTGCCCGCAATAGGAGTCCCCCAAGTGAACAGTTCTTTATTCGAGTAGCTTTGTACCTGAACGCAAGTTGTGTCTGACAATAAATATGAGCTTTGTGGATAAACCTTACAGTACATGGATAGGTTTATTTAATGTTATTTATTGCTTTCCTAGTAACGCGGCATGAGTACGACTTGGTTACGAGCATTGACGAATGTGTACAGCTAGCCAAGGAATTGGCTACTCATCGTGATTAGATTCTCTCACCCTTATCTCCTAGAACGTGGGACAAGTAAGACTTGATTACGAGCATCTACGAATGTGTACGGCTAGTCAAGAAATAGGCTGCTTGTCACACTTAGGCTAGTTAGGTGCCTCAGTACAATCACTTCGAGCACGTGCATTACGTGTGGTAATCCCAGTAACGATTAGCATTCGANAGAGTTCGACCGGATCGCACGTGCTATGCTCATTTCATATGGTTGAGTGTAGGGGTACCTTGCCACTCATCATTGGTGCCGTTGCCGGGGACTAAGTGTTTGTACGCCAATTAGGACATTAGGAGATCTTTCACATCGTTGTGAGCCTTAATGAACCTTTGGGTTAATTAGTTAAATAAGAACATATATAATGGTGAATAGCACACCAATAAAATGGCTTCTTCTCATAAGGTTAACTCACCTAGGGATAACATGGAAGACAGTCAGCGACATACACATAACCAAAATCAGCCAAGTCCTAAACAATACAAGATGACATATACTCATCTCGATGAGTATATTCTGAATTTTACTTTTATTCTCCATCAAGATGAACAACTGCAGTGGAGAGATTTGCAAGGTAACATTGTGTTACCCCCAGATCAATCAATCTCTTGCATGCTTTTCCGTGCCTTGGTATAGATTGGAATGCAAGATCATTTCGCTGAATACGTTGTGGAAGATTTTGACATGAGGGATTATTACCCCACAGATGCCCAACGTATTCGAGACTTAAGGCAGGAGAGCCAACACTCATTGTGCTAGAAACAAGGTGCTTATGAACCCTTGGATGCTGCCATGGCCCATTACTATACACTGCTACATCGTTGCCCTGGCCATGGGTATGCTAAGCGGGATCAACTTCGCCACATTGTGGATGGGCTAAGAAATGAAATGAGAAGGATTCTTGGGACTTACGCCCAAGGGAGACTTTCCCAACTAAGAGCCCATGAAGTTGAAAGTTTGTTGGAACAAGTAGCACAAGAAGAGGGTGAGCTACGTAAGAGGGAAAGTGCGGAAGAATACAACCGCGATCCCTCCCTTCACAAGAAGGGAGTGAAATTCTGTGATGAGGAGGATGAGTCACCACTTGAAGAGTTGGTGAATCAGAAAACCTTACCTATCCAAAAGTTAACAACCGAGGTATTGGCTAAGGTAGACCAAATGTGGGATTCCTTAGACTCAAGAATAGAAACAGTCTTAAAAATCGTAGAAGAGTCTAAGGTAGAACAAGGTAGTGACAAAGGCAAAACCAAGCAGAGAAACTTAAGCCCTGCACATAACAAAGATAAGGGAAAAATTCCTATCTCCGATGACGCTGTGAATTCTGATTCAGACGATGATGGTGGATGTGAGGTTTGCTACTATGACCATCCTAAGGGATGTTGCCCAATTATCTCACATCTACAGGAGTCTGGGGTGTATGCATTAAATCCAAGACTTAATCAACGGTAAACACCTTGAAGGTTACCTTATCCACAAGGTAATCCAAGGCAGTTCAACCAACCCTTAACATATTATCCAAGTGGAATGCCTCCACAGCCTATTGGACAACATCAGCAGTGGCAATACCCACAGTCATGGGGGATGCCACTGCCAACACATCAATACCCTTACCGACATCCTGATCCTTACGGTTATTATGTGCAGCAACCAGTTTCTCTAGGTGACTCTATGGGTCACACTAGCCCCCGACGTCACTACCAAGTTCAGGAGTACTTCAAGAGGACTCCTTCTCCTCCAAGAGATATCTCACATTCAGTCCATCCTCTAACTCCACCTGCACCTCTTCCACATATAGTTCCCATACAACCTATTCCAACGATGCAAGGGGAATTACCTACCCAACTACAACAACGTAACGCCACGACAGCTATAAATATTCAGCATGTAAATATCCAACCGAGTGCTAGTTCTGACAACTATACAAAGAAGAGATCCTTTTTCAGAACTAGGAGCCCAGACAAACTCTCGCAACAACAAGCGGTTGGGCACATGTATAGGCCTCTAACCACTAATGCTTCAAGGAACCCTTCAGTCCAACAACTAAGTATGCAAATGATTATGTTAACACATACCGTAACTGACTGGATAAAGGTGGGCCACCTTCCCAGGAAACTATTTGACCCTGGGAATCCCTTAATTCATTTACAGATCATTGGAAATGCACCACATCAAGCTCTTCTTGACTCAGGTTCTAGAGTCAACTTAATTTCACAAAAGATGTATCACGCCTGGAACCTACCACAACTTAAGAAGAGAAACATCCAACTAGAGCTAGTAGACCAGCCCATCACCATTCCCTTAGGATTGGTGGAGGATGTTATTATGACTGTGTGTGGTTAGTCCTACCCAGCTTACTTTTTGGTAATCAAAGTGAACAACAATGAAGGGGGCTTCCCCATTATAATGGGAAGACCATGGCTAAATACCGTAGACGCGTACCTAGGAATTCGTGATCTTTCCTTGCAAATTTCTAAGATAAACATTTACGAAAAGATCGAGAAGAAGGAAGTTCCATGCATCACATACAGTGATTCATCGGGTGATGACATGGAGGATATGTCTCCATGTGAGAGGTATGCCCTTGAGAGTGAGAAACATAGATGCCTGTATGTAGCAACCACGCAACCAGTAGTAGATACCCTGTGGTTGACAGCCACTCGAAGGAGCAAGAAAATATGAATGGAACGAACTAAGGAGACAACTCATGTCAACAACTATGGCATAGACACATTGGAACATGAGCATCACCAACTTCCACCCCTCAACTTAAGATCATCAATTGGGAGAAGTTGGGCACTTCTTAGAAATTCAAATAGACGCTCATTATTTTGGATCTCTCCCTTACAACTCAGTCATGGGGGAGATGGCCACCTATGCTAATCACATGGGGCCCTCAATTCTTTTTCAATTTTTGTTTTACACATTTTTTTACAATGTTTTTTTACACATTTTTGTTTTACAAATTTCTTTAACTTTTTCAATTTTTGTTTTACACATTTTTTTACAATGATTTTTTACACATTTTTGTTTTACAAATTTCTTTAACTTTTTCTATTTTTGTTTTACACCATCGTTATACTTTTCTATTTTGTGTGTGTGTGTGTGTGCCATCCAACATGTAAGTTCGTCACCCAATAAGTGTTCAGACTGATGGTATGAACTATTTTCATATTGACTGCTAATGTTTGGTTTTTACCTTTAAGTGACAATGTTGATACTAAGGTATGTTTCTTTTAATATGGTAGGCAATGAGATCACTTCATCCATCCATCCACCAATTTCTATGGTTTCTCCTAGCTTGGAAATGTACAGTTCCCTTCTAGTAAGAACTCTAACGAATCGGTGACTGGGTATTTCTCAAACTAAGGAAGGACTCAAGCATTGCAAAGGGTGTGACTTCAAAGGAACTTGATGCTTTTGTGTTGGTCATTCTCTTGGGTGCTTGGATGTTCCCTTCTTGAGTTTTCTTACCGTTCCAATGTTACCCATTCTTTGGAAGCTGAGATAATAAAAATAAAGAAGTCTTTGCATGGTGTGGTCCCCACACATAAAAACACAAAACACAAAAAAAAGAAAAAAAAACCAAAGTGAGGATTCAAAGCACACCCCTTAGAAGGAATAACTTAGGGCTACAAGCACACTGGTTATGGAACCAAAGTGTTCCCTCTAACTAAGGCCCTTCTAGCTTCCCATTGCCTCCTTTGTTTCGTCAGAATGGTGGTGGCTCTTTGAAGATGCATCCTCGTTATCCAAGTGGATGGTTTAACCGAATGCATTGATGCGAAGTCACTGGAAGTGGTTGGATTAAGCCCAGAGTTGGAATGAGACTTGCCAAGTCACATTAATCATCAAACACACAAGGGGCTGTACACCACCTTGTTCTTGAGATTCCATTCCATTCTCTTCTCTCCTCTCCATCCTTCTCTCCACTATTCACCTCATTGCCGGTTGTATCATTGGTATATATATCTTGGTTGATGCCTTGTTTTCTTTTTGGTAAATTCTTGCAGTTAAGACTTTAACTCTTGTTCCAAAAGACATTCCCAGAGCCTACGGACTCTTTGAATGTGGGTTTGTTAGGGCATTAATGGCATGAGCCTGCTTTGAGGAGGATCCACTGACATTCCTATTTGGAACATTAGTTAACTTCTTTTCCTTAACATTTTGCAATTACTTTTATTTTTGTTCATTTCCATCTTGACATCCACTTCATTGATGCCATAGTTGTCCCTTTTTAGCTATCTTTCTTACCCATTTTCTTTCTCCATTCTAACGCTACGAGAGGTTCGCGATTAGTCATGGGGGTATGAGGCCTAATTTTTCAATTTTTCTCCTAAGCCTCGAAATTTTTGATTTTCTTCTTAACCCCTACACCTTCGGTAGTCATCATTACTACATCTTCCCAGATCCATATTAGCCATACCACAACCGAGCCAATGGACCTACACTGAAGCAAGGTACTAATTACTTAATGATTCAATTACCCTTGCTAATATATGATTGTGTTGTGTGTGCAGATGGCAATCATACAACAACGAAATGGATCTGGAGCAAACACTTGGAATGGAGCAGTGCTGAAGTAGCTATGCAAGGAGCAAGATTAATGATGCGCCTATGGATGGACAACGAAGGTGCAATCTTGGCGTTGGCAATGGCAAGACTCTTCTCTCTTCTTCTCTTCTCTTCTCTTCTCTCTCTCCTTTTCTCTCAGCTGCCAACTATGGCCTGATGTCATTATAATAAATTGTTCACCCTTGTTGTCATGAACACCAGTTTTTTCAAGTCTTGTAATAATGATCCGTTCACATGTCATCCCATTAGTTCTATTTCCCTCAATAATTCCATACCTTCCTGATATTAGTGTAAGGAACTCGAGGATGAGTTTTCATTCCGTCATGGGGGTATGATGAGACACAATATGCACAAGCCGCGATATTGTGGCCGTCGCGATATCGCATCATCCCCTGCGATATCGCAGTCCACCATCAAATCTATAAATAAGAGGTGGCACTCCCCTCATTTCTCATCCTAGGTGTAAAGTAGCGAAGCTCTAGTGGATTGATCACCCCAGAGATAGAATATTTTCCATGTGCCTGCAGTAGGAGTCCCCCAAGTGAATGGTTCTTTATTCGAGCAGCTTTGTATCTGAACGCAAGTTGTGTACGACAATAAAGACGAGCTTTGTGGATAAACCTTGTAGTACATGGATAGGTTTATTTAATGTTATTTATTTCTTTCCTAGTAATGCAGCATGAGTACGACTTAGTTACAAGCATTGACGAATGTGTACGTCTAACCAAGGAATCAGCTACTCATCACGATTAGATTCTCTCACCCTTATCTCCTAGAACATGGGACAAGTAAGACTTGATTAAGAGCATCTATGGATGTGTACTACTAGTCAAGGAATCGGCTTCTTGTCACACTTAGGCTAGTTAGGTGCCTCAGTATGACTGCTTCAAGCACGTGCGTTACGTGTGGTAATCCTAGTAACGATTAGCATTTGGTAGCCACAGTTGCATAGTTTACGGTGTGTACGGCAAGTGGGAATGGATGCTGACGCTAGGACTTAGTGCTGTAGTTAGAGTTAGTTTTAGTCTCTCAACCCTTCACCCCTTAGCATAGGAGATAAACCAGAAAAGACCAAAAAAATCATATACCTTGGACTTACTTAACCATACATTGTGACAACAACAAGTAAGTTTGGGAAGACAACGATTAATTAACCCCAAGTGTTCCTTGTGGCGTTTAGGCATTTAGTCTACAGAGTTTGACCGGATCGCGTGTGCTACGCTCGTTTCGTATGGTTGAGTGTCGGCGTACCTCGCCACTCATCACCAAGCAATTGGTCATAATGGTAGAAGTGGTCTAACTTGAAGTACCTAGATAGTTGTGGGTCATATTTCATTGCTCTAGTGGGATCTTTACCTATTTCATAGAGCCTATCATGCTTCTTTTGAGAAGATTTAGACATATTTTTGTATTGAAATGTCCACTTTTTGAAAGTTGGTCAAACAATTCTAATGGTTTTAATGACAGTGTAGTGTATTTGGACATGTCATTTCTTTCAAAATTGTGTCTAGTTGTTATCAATGTAGTGGCCCTAGAGGTTAATGGTTCATTATTGCAGTCATTGGTGGGGGCCTTGGGTGGGTTGGTCCTTGGTCCCTAGTTTGTGATCTGTGCTTCTTTGGTTATAGTTGCTACGATCATATTTTTTTGTTTGATCTTATCTTTATCTCTCTATGATTTTTATATGCTACATAGGCCAAATAATGATTGGCCTTCGCAGCATCCTCTATATTCTTTGTTTGAAAAAATTCTTGGTTGAGGGACTGTGGATCAAGGTAGTGGAGCTTGTACTTGATAAAGTCATTCACTATCCCTTAGAATATGGCTAAAAGGTGGGCCTTAGCGATGGGTCCTAGTATTTCATTTAGCAGTTCATTCCACCATTGAATGAACTTCTATATGGATTCTAGGAATCCTTGCTTAACATTCATGAGTTGGTCAAGCATTATATTAGGCTTCAAGTTATACTTGAAGTGGTTAACGAATTGGGCTACCAAGTCCTCTAGAGAAGATATTGATCCTCTAGATAAGGAACAATACCAATCAAGTACTTTTCCAGTCAAGGACATAGGGAAAATCCTCATGATGGTGTGAGGCCATGGTTGTAAGAGTAGGCATTCAGATCTAAAGGTTATAAGATGAGCATTGGGATCACCTTCTCAATTATATTTGCCAAACTAGGGAATAGGGACACCAGGAGGAAGTGACAAGGGTGGGACCATAGGATTGATGGGATCATCCTGGTAGAAATTCATAATCTTGATTGTTTCTGAAGTGGAGGTTTTAAGCCTCTTCAACTCCTTTGTTAGGTCCTAAATCAACTAGAAGGCTCAATACAGGCTTTGTGGTAGCCTTGTTGGTTATGCTGTTTGTACATATGGCTATGACATTTTTTGTGAGGTTTGTGGCCTCACTATGGTTTGCAAGATATAAGGAAGTGGTTGTGTTATGGTTGTAGCTTATGGGCCAAACAAGGAAAAGGATGTTTGTGCCAATACCTGAGGCATAAATGGGATAAAGGAGATGTGTGATCCTTAAGTTTCTTAGGGGCCCATGGTGGATCCCACTCAAATAGTTAATGGATTTGTGGTAGTAAAAATCATAGTGGATGGTTGAAAAAATCGAGGCTATGTAAAGAAAAACACAAATGTATTATAGATTGTTGGTCGTGGCATTGATTAAGTTTGATGTGTGGCTATGGTTGATGTGGGACCAGTCATGGTAGGGTAGGAGGGAGTGGAAGATTTTTGCACCATGCCCATGGAGCAAACAAAGGAATTAGAGGTAGGCACTATGACCTTGGGATATATTTGTTGGACCAATCCTCCCAAGATGTTTTTGGGATCAAATTCCACCATAAATTCATCATCCTCCTCTTGTTGTTCTTTTGACCTATGCTTAATATCTTTCTATTCCATTTTAATCAATTAAGCTAAGGTGTTGGCATGGATATCAATTAGAGGTATTTGGTCATATGGGGAAGGGACTTCTTCCCATCTTGATGTATGAGCTCAAACTCCCTTTTTGCCTTTACTTCTACACATGGAATCATGGGGCCAGCCTGCATGTTGGCAAAAATATAGTAATAACAATCTTCATTTATGGATGTAAAGTTAGGATTTTTTTCTTTAACCCTCAAAGATCACCTACACTCAATGATGGAAGGGTCTTTGGGATCATAAACCCTCATGGCTTGTTGGCTAGGATCATTGCTAGTGAGGGTGAAGGGCAATTTTATGGACTGTTGGAAAGGCATGTCTACTTTGTTGAAAATGATGTCAAAGTGGTAAAGAAAAAGTGAATTCTAGCAAACAAAATTCAAAAACATTTAAAAGAAAGAAAAAAGAACTAAAAATTAAGTACTTACTGTAATTAGTAAGTGGGGATAAGGGGGACTTACCCCTTTATCAAAAATGGAAAGCTAGGAAAGTTGCTATTAAGCCTTACCCATGTTGGCCTCCCAACTACCTCTACACTGGGTATGGTAGGGGGGTGGGGGAAAGAAGGGGATGAGATTATGGGAATCTCACATCTTCTATTCCAACATTGATGAAGGAGAAAAGGCTAAAAATCAAAGTGAAAAGTTGGTATTTTTCCACTAAGATTGGTTTTTGTAGACTACCAATTTTCACAGCTTGGAAAGTTGGGGGGAAGCTAACTTCTGAAAGTTTGATGATTTTTGGAAAGGTTGCACCAACGACTTTGGAAACTAGAAAATATTAGCAGTAAAAAGGAGAAAATGAGGAAAGATATCAATGTTGGCTTTGGGCTGAAAAATTCACACCAAGTGGTATGCAAGGCCACCACCCAACTACCTACAACTTCCACACTATAATTTTGGTCACAAGGGGGAATGGTTAGCATTGATTTTTTGAAGCTTTTGGTGGGATGCTAACATTGGTCTTTAAATTCACAGCAATTGCTATGAAAATCTTGAAAACCCAAACACCTACAACTTCCATGCTAGGCTTTGATTAGAGGGGGGATGGGTTATAATGTTGTTTGATGCAAAAATTCAATGGTTTTGAAGTAACAAATTGCAAATTCCAAGATTATAGGCAACATTAGAAATGACGTTCACAAGATTGGACATAGAAATCAAGCAGAGGCCCTCCTTCTAGCAACAAGAAAATTGTTGCAACCAAAAAAATTGATTACTAGTTGAACTAATGGATCCAGTGCAACAACCTCAACTCTGAATCCCTAAGGCCTTTGGAAAAATGGGATTCAGGGTACCATGAACAGTCTAATAGTTCAATCAAGGACATAGAAAATGCAAAACAAGAAGTTAAGAAAATATAATGCAAAAAATTACATATCTATGAAATTAAAAGCAAAGGGAAATTGCACACAAAATGAAATTGTAAAAACTTTATTCAAAACAATAAAGAATGAATTCCATAAATGTGCATAAGAAATGCTCATGAGAGAAAAAGGGGTTCACTGATGCAGAAGTTTAAAGCCTATTAAAGTTGATGCAATCTACTCCATAATCCAAGTGCTAAGCCACTCCTGATGCTTTTGAAGCTCCTTTGTTGTAACCTTAGATCTACAAATCTAGTCACTGCTAGGGGGTAAGAAAAGTAAAAATTCTGCTTGCCAAAGTGCTCCATGCTGGTGGTTGGGAATCCTAGGAATGTAGCATTGACACCAGAAACCCAAAAGTCTTAGAGGTGTTGCAAAATAAGGTTTGTATGGTTACAATACTTTCATGTTGAGGTCCAAGAGAATGCAAGTGCAATAACTTGCAAGACCTCTTGAGTGCTTGAAAATGCCCAAGTGTAGAACTATGAACAAATTGTTGATCATGAAAAAGTGCTGAACAATGTCAAGATTGTGGAACTAATGCTAGTAGCATGGGATTGAAAAAGTGTGGAACCTGTAAATGGTGTTTGAGGCTAGTTTTTATAGGTCTTAGGCCATGAATGGTACTACAAAATGGCTTTAATTTAGCTATAATTTGGCTGCCAAATTGCTGCAAATTTCTACCTCATACAAGTGAGATGGTGCCCAAATTTGGGGGTTTACCATATATAGTAAGTGTCATCCCCCATGGCCATTTCATTTATTATAAATAGTAATGGGGAACATGTTTCATGCTGAAAATAGATCTCCCACGCTAAGGCTTCTGCCATTCTTACTAAGTGATTGGTCAACATTGAAGTGCATTGAGTGATGAAATTTGATTCTTGTGATTTCCACATTGGGGGCATGCAGTTTCCATGTTAGGGAAAAAGTTTCTATGCTAAGGAAAAACCCTCCACTCCTCCACACTAGGGGTAGGTGAGATTTACCCCCTACAAGTGTTTCTAGCATAGAAAAACATATACCCCCATAAAACCCATAAAATTACCATTTTTGGCATTCCAAAAGCCTTATTTGACCTCTCCACCCCTCCCCTCCCTCGGTGCATGCAAGCCCACATATCAATACTAGGTGACTTTTTTCACTTTGGGAATAAGGCTTTGACCACTTATGAGGGATTTTTTAGTCCAAAAATATGGAATATGTGAGATTACCCACCATGGATTACAATCTTCACATTTACAATGTAGTTTTGCCTCAGGTTTCATGGTGTGAAAGCTACATGATGGAAATTGGCTATAACATACAAACTTTTGTGGTGTTTCAATATCCTAAACTCACTAGGATTGATCTTAGAATATGCCAACATCACATCTATATTGATCCTTCCATAAATCCAAAGAGGCAATCGTAGTGGCAATTGAACCCCAAGTTGAAGCAGATCATCAAGGAGGAAATTGAATGACTCCTCAAGGTGGGGTTCATCTATTCCATTGCAAATAGTAAGTGGGTTAGTCCACTTGTGATCATGCAGAAAAAAGATGGTAAGTGGAGGATCTATATTAGCTTTGATTTGTTGAACATGGCAATGTACAAAGATCATTTTCCATTTCCATTTGTGAACCAGGTGTTTGACACTATCTCTAGGCATTACTTCTACAACTTTTTGGATGGTTATAGTGGCTATAACCAAATTCAAATTACACCTAAGAATTAAGCCAAACCCACATTCACAAGTTCCTTGGGGACTTTTGCATATAGAAAGATGCCTTTTGGTCTATGCAATGCCCTTGCAACCTTCCAAAGCCTTTTCCTAAGCATTTTTCAATAGCAGATTGGTAGCCAGGTGGAAGTCTTCATGAATGCCTTCTTAACCTATGGTGCTACATTTCAGTAAGCCCTGGACCACCTTGAGAAAGTACTAAAAAGGTGTATGGAGAACAACCTTCAACTCAATTGGCAAAAGAGATATCTAATGATCCAAGAGTGCATTGTTTTAGGACACAAAATCTTAGAAGTAGGGATTGAGGTGGACCCTAAAAACATAAGGGTCATCCAAGGAATAACCCACCAACCGAAAACTATCAAACATGTTCAATCATTCCTTGGTCACATTGGTTACTACCAGTGATTCATAGAGAATTTCTCTAAGATTCCTAAATCATTGGTGAAGTTGACAAAGAAAGAAGCTCCATTCGTATGAATCGGAGAATGAGAAACGATGTTTGAGTAACTCAAGAAAAAGCTTATAGAAACTCCAATTCTATGAGCACATGATTGGTCCAAACCATTTCACATCCTGAAAGACACATCAAACAATGCCTTGGGAGCTATGCTTATGCAATTGGATGATCAAAAACATCCATACTACATCAACTGCACAAGCCAAAGCATTGTGGGTGCATAACTAAACTACACCACGATGAAAAAAGAATTGATGGTGGTGGTGTATGACTTAGAGAAATTCAAGCACTATGTACTTGGGTACAAGATGTTTGTGCACACATAGCATTGTGCAATCTGATTTCTCATGAACAAACAAATAGTGAGCCCCCATGTCATACAATGATTTGTGATCTTGTAGGAATTGTATCTCATGATGGTAAATCAAAAGAAAACCAAGAATGTGGCCGTTGATGACTCGTCTTAGTTATGGTGGAACAACAAAGAGGAGGAGAGCCCACCTTCTAATTAGTTTCCTAATGAACTCTTCTTTGCCAATGCAATAAATAAATAAGTGCCCAATGGACCTACATGGTATGATATCATCCTTACTAATTTTCTCACTCAAGAGATGCCATAAGAGTTAGATCATAGGAAGAAATAGTTGTTTCTTCATTAGGTCAAACACTTTGATGAGTGACGAGGTACCCCTACACTCAACCATACGAAATGAGCGTAGCACGTGCGATCTGGTCGAACTCCGCAGACGGACTAGTTGTGGCACCTAGATAGTTATCCTTAGGTTGTAGTTCACTATCTTCCCACTTGGACTAGTATTTTATTTGTCATGTATGGTTTAGTCCAGATGAGGTGTATGATATGTTCCTAATTCTAACGCTACTCTTGAAGGCAGTGGAATGTAAGATTAACTAAGCTAAGCTAGGAGGAAAAGGTAAGGAAATCTAATCTAGCCTAAGTGCGACGAGCAACTGATTCCTTGATCAACCATACACATCTTGGACCTCGTGCATGAATACCACTAGGATTACCAAGTGTAGATCCTAGGTACGCCACTGGGCTACCAAGTAGTCACACTTAAATGCTCGTAATCAAGTCGTCCTCGTTCNGTGTAGATCCTAGGTACGCCACTGGGCTACCAAGTAGTCACACTTAAATGCTCGTAATCAAGTCGTCCTCGTTTTGCATTCTAGGAGTTTAAGGGTGAGAGAAGAAGTAGTAAATAACATTAAATAAATAAAAAAATAAATAACAAAGTGACTGCTATAATGATGAAGCAATCTTGATCTTTATTGCTGGTCATGTGTGTGTCCAAGTACGTCACACTTGAATAAAGACACCATACAATTACATTCACCACACTACAAGCAGACACAGGAAAAATAATCTATCTCTAGAGTGGTCAAACTACCAGAGCTTTGCTACTTCTATTCTATCTATGCTAAAAAAGGGAGAATCGCGTATTATTTATAGATATGGCGATGGACTATGATATCGCGTACGCGATATCATAGGGAAAACGCAGTATCGCGACCTATGCGAATCACGTCTCATCATACCCCCACGAATGAATAAAAACTCATCCTCGAGTTACAAGGAGAACAAGCTTCATTGATTACATAGTGGATAGGTATGGGATTATTAACTGGAAAAAAAATGAAATGATGCCGCAGTGTGGGAAGACACAACACAGAAAAAATGCTACACTACAAAAAATGGAACTCATGTAGTTCTTGGTGGTGGTGGCTCCTCCATGGGTGCTTTCCCCTTGTCACGTGCTTCAAGATTTGAAGGTTGATGACATTGAAGAATGGCCTGGAGCTTCTCCTCTTTGGTCCAAGGATCTTGTGCCGTCCATGCTAATGTTCCGATGTTTGATGGAGTCGGCACTTCCCAAAGACAGGGTAGTTGCAAGAACATCTGATTAGCTTTGACATACCATGTCATGAACACCCATCATTCCTCTTCATAGGATTTGGCTTTGTCTTTGTATTCGTGAAGCTCTGTTAGCCATCAAGCCAAGTCGGTTGCAACATCTTTCTGTCCCTGGTCGCTTTCTTTTACCACCGCAAGTTCAGAATTTGTGACATCTAGTTTCTCAGCCATCTTCTTGCGCTCTGCAAATTGTTCTTCATATTTGATATGGGTGGAAGCTACCTACTACTCGAGCTCTAACCTCAGGCATCCTGCTGTTAACATGGCTAGGTTGGCATATCTAAGGTTTGCCAGCTCTATGTATTCAGTTAAGTCTTGGATCTGTAGGTCCCAGTTCTTAACTTCTGCTTGGTGTGCGAAGGCATAAGTGTCCAATATGGCCCTCCAATTAGTGTGTTGAGAACTGATGTTGTTGATTTAAGCCTTGGCCATATGGATCTCCTTCTCTAGGATTTATTTGTACATCCCCACCTGATCACGGAAATGCTCCTTTAGCTTCTCGTGTCATTTAGCCTCATTTTTCCACGTGCTTATCTCGATGGCTAATTTTTGGCGAATAGCGCGTACCTCCTCCATTGAGAGGGTTTGATTTTCTTTGGCTAAATGGCTTACATCTTGGTTGACTTGAATAAACTATTCTCGTAACTGATGAAAGTGTTCATCAAGAACATTCTTTTGTTTCTCCACAGAAGTCAACCGAAGATTATCTGCAACCAACTGCTTATTCTCTTCTTCTAAGGCCTTGAGTGCCTTAAGATGCGCATGAGTTTACGCTTGTGTTGTGGAGGAATCCCAAGTGGCCATCTCCTTTTCTTCTACCACCTTCTTATTTTCTGTGATTAGCTTTGTTAATTGCTCGATTCTGAAATTTTCCAACTAGTCTGCGGGAACAAATTGTAGAGGATCCCGCTGTGCTGCTTGTAAGGCTACGAGCTGCTCTTGTAGTTTCTGCACTTCAGCTTCAACATGCTCGACCCTTACTTTGGATATGACCAGCTTCCCCTTTGTGGAAATGAGGTCTAATTAAATTACCATTACATCCTGGGGGATGTCAAACAAGGACGTCAGAACTTGTCCTATTTGTAGCAATCGATCTAGTGCATCCTCATGTTCTGTAGGATTCATTGAGATTTTGGAAAGAGTTTGAGCATCTCATGCTCCTGAGAGATCTGCCAGTGGAACAACAGGTACATTAAAGGATTATTTGATATGATCAGTGACCACTTCAGTAGCTCCCGCGACATCCTGGTGTTGAATGACCACCACAGTGGCCCCTTCACTAGTCTCTAACTGCACTTGAAAAGATGCCACATTTCCTGAGATTTGTTATGACCATTTGCTTTCCCCTCCTCTTGTTTAAATTGATAATTCACCCCTTGTGCAATCTAATGAAATAGTAGGCTGGTCGGCGTCATCAATGACGTGGAAGAGGTTTGCATCATCATGACTTCCCCAACTAACCATCTTAGTGATGGCCCTAAGATGGCTCATCGATGGTCTATAGTCTTACGGCAGCGGTGGCTGATCCTAGCCTGTGCTAGGTCCTGCTTCTTGTTGTTGGCTGGGACCTATGGCTGGAGGTTGACTGGGTCCTGCAAGTTGAGTTGCAGGTGGTCTAGTCATTTGTTCTTCTTCTTCATCGGGTCTCAGCTCTTCGCCAGTGCTCTTCCTTGGAGCTGGCGACTTTAATAACTCAGCATAAGAAGCATTCTGGGACTTTCAAAGGACATCATTTTTGTATCCCTGAATACCAGCTCGTCGGCATAGTTTTCTAATAATACAGGGAAAAGGCAGTGCCATCTTCCCTAACTTCCGTTCATCAAATCGCCTTAGGATCTCCATTAAATATAGATGGGGAAGGTTAGTGTTAACCTTTCCCATCAACACTGCACATCCCCTAGCCGCATACATCAATACTCTTTTCAAACCTTTTGTGGGGAAGAGGTGATAGGTTCCAATTTTGAAATAAACTCTCTCTTCTGTCATTAGCTCACCAAAAGCTTTATCTTTTCCATAAGCCTTCTCTAACCAATCCTTTCGCACATCAGGGTTTGATCGAGTAGATAACCGAGAAACATGGGGGCCTAAATTTGGAAGGTTTAACACTTCTGAAATCACCTGCATAGAAAAGTCTACTATTACACCACAAATGTTAATTGTGGTGCCTTGATCCTTATTGTGCTAGAACTGGTACATTTCACCTAAGTACCAGGCACCGCATTTAGAGAGAACATGCCATAAGGGAGATCCCTTGAGGTGATCCCTAACAGTCTTAGGAGTGAACTCTACAAAAGATTCAAAGTTTAGCTCCACAATCACAGTAGTAAATGTGGACTTCTCATGGATACCCTGAACACACTCCGGGGACAACGTGAGTTGTTGTCTTGGTTGAGGTGCAGCAGCAGCTCCTCTTTCTGCCTGCCCAGACCATCTAGTAGGAGGTTCTTCTTGATGGATGCTGAATGATTACACCTCCTATTCTGCATGTTTTCTAGCAGGGACCTGTCTTCTACCTCTCTGAGGTTGTTTCTCTCCACCTTGAATAAGACTCCCTTGCTGTGCACGTTTCGGGGCCATCTGCAATCACACGGGCCAAACGTTAGTAAGGTTGTTTTCAAAGTCAAGTTATACCTTACTACATGCCTTTAATTAAAGATCTTATGTTATCATGTGATCATGCCCAAAAATTATAATAATGNAAATTTCAAAAAAGTTAGGCACTTTTTGGCAAATGTCTCTCCCCCACGACTAAACTGAACACTCCGGGTTCAAGCAGGTTCAAACAGAATTAAAATCGAAGCACCAGTGAGTGAGATATGAGTGAAAAAGTGAGGGTCACGTAATTGCAAGTCGTAGAGAAAAATTTCAAAAACTCCCCTTGCGTAAATGACAAAATGATGCTAAGTGTTGCGGCGGGGGTGTCCTATTTATAGGGAAATAGGATGTGATATCACGTATAGTACATTGCGTATGCGATATCACGTGGAACGCGATATCACATATGCGATATCTCGTCCCCAGTGATGTGGGACACATGAAAAATATCAAAGTTTTAATTATTTTCTTGAAATTAATAGTGTAAATTGAGGATGTGGACAAGTATTAAGATATCCTAGGGTAATTCATTAATTTGAGAGGCACTCGTAATGATAATAAGGTGAATTTAGCAATTAAAAATTTGGCGGTTATGAAGGAAAGGGAATGTAATAGTACATTGGAACATTAAAATGTAGAGGGATAATGGTAGGGAAAGAAAATTATAAAAGATTAAGCTGAGGGTAAGAAATTGTGTGTTTGAACTAGAGAATTAGTGAAGATTATGAAAAATTACACAAGTGGGTCCTCCCCAAAGTAGGTTTCAACCTATTATCCCCTTGTGTAACCACACTTAAAGTGTTCGTGGGCACTAGAAGGGTTAAATGTAATCCGCACTAACTCCACAAAACACACGCATGTAAATATCACTGAAATGAGATGAAGATTCTATGCTACACGGGACACGAGCTACAATTACATGAACAGTGAGATTAGGTGAATTATAGAAAGGGATCGTAGAGATTGGGACATGAGGTAGCTAACCCAGGACATAGTGAATCCTGCATGAAAAACATGATTAAGGTGTCATTAACCTAGCGTTCCAAGATCACAACCAAGTCCATCCTTCTAATCAGTGACATCACATTGTTTCATCCCATGGTGAATAACTATAAAAGTACCATAACAACAATGCGTATGATCACTTGGCATTTAGTACAAGGGAGGAGTGATTTTTGTTTTATGACACTTCTTTTTCTTTTCTTCTTCTTTTCTTTTTTTGAATTTTACTGAATCTAGAGAAATTGCCAACCTTCAAGCATGGGTGCATGTCTTTCCAGTGGGACCCCCTAGAATAGCGTTTGATTTTTGAGTTCCCTTTTGATTACTCTTACTCCGATTTTTCATTAGATCTACAAGGATCTTAGTACAACCATATTGCATGATAACTCCCAAAGATGTCACCAAAGAGAATCCACAAATCCCCTTGATGTCACACTCTAATCATTCCCTCTTGGTCCATCCTTCTTCATTCTAGGTACAATGAATACAAAATTAATTTTAAGTTTAGAAATTTCAAGAATATCACTATACCCCTGAATAGAACCTCTTATTTATAAAGTGGATGAGTGGGTGTAATGGGCTCACTGTTCCAAATAATTGACTACTCATGACTTAATAACATAAAACACAGCTCAACCAACAATCCACATGAGTTTTTTATTCATAGATGAGATTACTTACAAAAAACACATGAAAAGATAAAAAGATAAAACAAAAAGTTGAAAAATTAAAGAAACAGAAAAATATTTATTAACCCTACTTATTATTTAGAATGGGGGGTATCCCCCATAACTAATTAGTTGAGGATGATAAGGATTAATAAATGGATGATGAGTATCCTTGCATGTTGGAAATATTGGGGTTGGTCCATACTTACCCCATTGGGGTTCACACACTTGATTATAATAAGCATAGTGGGGCACTTTATACGATGTAGTTCCCAGATAACGAGTTGACCAACTATGATATTTAGGACCATTAGATGGTATGCAAGGATTAGGATGATGCCTCCCATGGTTGTGTTCATTGGGCCTTATGGTTGTTGGAGCGTTAGTTGGTGGCCCTAATGAAGTTACATGAGGAATTGGGTTTGAAGGTAAGGGTGCACCATAGGGTTGGACTTGTGTTGGGTTGGAAGCTGCAGTAGCCTCAGAATTATGTTGTCCCTTCCTACGACCATGTTTAAAGAAAGGACGCTTTTGATGTTGAGGAGGCTCTTCACTGCTGTTAGTAGCAATAGCACAAGTGTTGTTTGTGGGTTGCAGTGGTGTAGGTACGTAAGGGGAAGTTGGTGGTGATGTATAAGGAGGGAAAGGATGAGAATGCTAAAAGTTAGAAGGAGGATAAGGTGCACAAGGTGGTGGTTGTGTTGGAGGCATGGGTTGATAGTATTGTGGAGAATAGTAGTGTGGTGAGATAAAGTATGTTGACTCAGTTGGAGAAACAAGATGTTGAACATGATAAGAATTTGGATTCGGAAAATATGAAGGGTGCCTCCAGTCTAAGGGTGGTGTCCCCCACGATTGGGATGGTTGCCACTGTGATCGAACACAGGATCTCTATACGAACTCTGGATGTAATGCATTTTTCCAATGCTCATATAAATGTGAAAAGATTGGGCATTG